>CADDXX010000283.1:550791-773622 GCA_902810485.1 Alauda arvensis
GTGTAACTTTTTATTGCTATAATTAAGGCACACTATCTGGGCGCATTTAAGCTTCTGGCAGATCTAATTTTTCATTGCATGGTATTGAAAATGATTTTACACCATTAAAATAACCAGACTAGTGGTCCTTAGAGAAAGTTTGAAAACATAAGCAGCGACCATAATGAATAATTTATGTCTCCTTAAGAACTTAGAAACTGTGGAATTAAGGAAGTAAAGATGGTAATGGGCATACATTCWTTTTCAAGCATTCACTCCTACACTTTTTCCATTCACATAAAAATCAGTAGGAGCTGCTGATTATTTTATAAAGTTAAAAAGTTTCRAGGCAGATTCACCTGTGATATGTCTTTGGAATATTTCTTGTATAACACATCTACTCGCATGAACAGTGATTGAATATCTGGACTGATCTGTGAAGAAATGAAAATATACCAAGGTTAGCATTTGTATTAGCAAGTCATATTAAATAAAGTCCTTTGTAAAATGTTCCTTAAATTGACTGATGTATATAAATTTTAAAAAATTGACAGATCTGATAAGGATAATGAAGAAATTGAAAATAAGCCTAGCTTTCTTTAATGGCCTTATCAACCATCTGGAAAGCACTGGGCTTTTGTTTAAAWATATTACCCACATAAATACTTATTGCGATTATGATAGTACCAGTGTCCAGAGGACATTCAAGGAGGATGCTGCGGTCCCTGGAAGAGGCATTGCATCCACACCAACAGCCAGGTTTCTGGCAGCCTTTTCCAGGCTTTTTGGTTCTCACCATTCCCAGCCACATGGACACATCCTACAATGAATTTTGTTCCAAAGTCCTTTTCCATAATAGTTCCAATGCTAACTGGTATCCCTTTGTCTCTCCCTGCCCACTGGGAGCAGCAGAATATTATCCTAAAATAAGGGAAGCACCCTATAGTAATGGTTGAATTTCTAAAGTATTTTGTGATTTATGTCTTTTAATCAGAGATCATGATGTGGCCTCACAAATGGCCACCTGTGCTTTTAAAAATGTTGAGTAAGTGCTCTATACCTAAGCCACCACTGTAATAAAAATACATTTGTTACTTATGGTGAGGAAAGAAAAGCTTCAAAATACAAAGAGAATTTCAGAAAAATAACATTTGGTCATAAACAAAGCAGTGTAGATAACTTAACTGTTACTTTAATCCAGAATATACACATTCCTAATCTGTTCATAGGAAAAACAAAGAAAATACAACTCCAAAATAGTTATATTAGTGGCAGTACAAAGTTAAAACAGTTAAACAGCTTACCAACAAATCTAGAAAAAAAAAATCTACCTGTAAACGGGATGGCTCACTTTGATGGATTGTGATTGTGTAAGAGAAGGAAGGCTTACAACTACCCCAAATTTGAATAAAAARACCAAAAATAATACTTCTCCTTAGACAACAGGAGACGGCTTTCCCACAAAGAAGGCAGCCTTCAGGTAAGGAACCACCTTTGAAAATCCAGTAAAAAAAAACTGAAACTGCTGTAGGAAAAATCTAAATTACTCCCAGAAGTATTAAAAATCTCAAAAAGCTTTTAAAATGGAAAGGTTTTAAAAGGAGAATTATTAAAAAAAAAAATCAACTAGGCCACCTGTGAATGAGGCATAGTTTTCTGGGATACTATGAAAGCAGGTTAAGAGCAGTTACTTAAATTATGAATAGTGCATTGAAATCAAAAAGGGTCAGGCTTTGCACCACTTTGAAATATACAAACATCTAGAAAAATAGTATTTTTATCTACACCAAAAATAACTTACCTCTAACATAAAGTCAAAGATCTAAGATTAAACAACAGCCAAACTGATTTTCAAGGTGTGCCTAGATTGTATCTTTTTAACAATAAAGGGATATGAAAACTAACTGTGCAAGGAGCTATATTAACACCTTGGATCTGCAACAGATTTGTACCTCCTCTTTCCTATTTTGTGACATCAGCTACTGGGATGTCCTGTGCAGCAGYTGATGATGGTCTGCACTGTTTGCTCACTGCAGAGCTGTGCATGCTTTAGGAAAACTGCTTTCCCTTGCTTTCCTCAGATACTAATTTTTACAGAACTCATAGGAGGTAATTAATTGTATTTGAGACGACTTCTGCAATTTTGCATTTGGCTGACATTAGCCAAAGCATTAAAAATGTCCAGCTGACAGATGGAGGAATGCAGACAGACAGCACAGTTAACCTACCTGTGGTGTTTCAGTAAAGAAAATACAAACAAGACAATGAAATTCCATCCTGAAATCTTAAGATAKTCATAAACATACATTCAGCTTCTTTAAATGAAATTCATTCATAGGAGCCAAAGGGAACTAATCTATTGCAAACTATTTAGKGTTCTATCAAAGCCATGATCTTGGTTTAAATACCTATCAGATTAAAAAAAAAAAATAAAACCCAATCAGATTCATGCTGATGTAAAAACTCTTTCAAATAAAGATTTGTATAACACTGTTTGTATTTTATCTGCTGCATGGAGGAGGAGCAGATGTTCTGAACTATGAACTATGATATTCTGAAACACAGATCCTGATGTATCAGAACAYTTCACCATCCTCTGGGGAAAAGCAAGTGGGGATCATGAGACACAGAGGAAGACATAAAGGTGACAAGAATGCATTTCTGTAAAGATGAGAATATTTAATGTGTACATGTTGATTACCCCAACATACAATTTAATTAGGAGCTCTAACACATTTATAGGACCTCCTCCTCATTGGGAATTCTTCCATAGCATCAAGCTCATAAAGCTTACCAGGTATATTTCCACTCAGGTTCCTGAATTATAGAGCCATGCCTTTTTTATATGCATCTTTAATCATCATTCCAATCATTTTATCTGTTCTTAATCAAGGATAAGCAATCATCATTAATGTCTTTTTTAAAGAATATGGTAATTTGCTTCCTTCCAGCCCTCCAAAGCASTGGCAGGTTCTAATGAAACATCTAATATTTTTGTTAGTATCCCAATCATTGCATTTGCCAATTCCTTCTGTGTTTTTAAAGTAAATTATCAAGTTCTGTTGAAATGGTACAATTTAAGACTGATGTAACTTTAAAATTAACATTATTTTGAGCAAGGTGTTGGACAAGATGATCTCCAGAGGTCMCTGGCAACTTAAATTTTCAGTCAATATTCTTTGACTGAAATTATTAACAAAGTTTGGAGCAGCAATAGGTTGATATTGAAAGCATGTTAAAATRTGCCCTTTAGAATTTTTATGAAGGGCTTTTTGATTTTTTTTCGTAATTGATTACTGTGTGCATTGTCCCTCTGTATCATAATTATGTTTTGTTGTTTTGTTGCAATTTTTTTCAATAGGATTGTCTTCTTCAATGTGCAAGATTCCYAGGAGGCCTTCATGTTCAGCTGTATTGAATTTCATTAAATGCTTTTAGTGTTTCTCTTTTATCCTTATCATTATCTCTTAAGTAGGCATCAGTCCACAAAAATAGGAATGTTTTCACAATCTATTTATGAAATCAGCTAAAGAGAAGATTGCTCCTCCGAGAAATGGCAAAATTAAATATTCCTAATGCTTAATCAAGACAGGGAATTAAAAGCTCTTARTTCTCCAGTGAATAATGAGAATTCCCAACAATATTTCAAACCCTTTCTTAATCACACAGCCACAAGGAATACAGTTAAGAGAAAACAGGGAAAAAAAAACCTTAATCCACTTGAAAACAATGCTGAGCCATGATGCAGGTTTTCAATTCAATCCATTATATGAAATAATTCACTACAGTTCATTTTCTGTGATGCACAAGTGCCAAAATCAATAAACATTCTTCCACATTTTGAAAGTAGTCACTGATGTTACACAGTAACCAGCCATATTTCTTGAAAAGTTTAGAATGATTTACAGTCTAGCAGTACCTGAAAACCTAAAAAGTGTCCATAGGCTTCGATCTGAAGGAATAAATACAACGAAGTTCTGAGCTGTCTAGTGCCTAAGTATCTAAGTTTAGCAACCTATTATCAGTAAATATTYATGTCACAGTTGGCAGAAACAGAAAAGGAGCATTTTTTAATGCAAATATTTTAGCTGTTAAACAAAACCACACATTAATGTAACGCAACAAAACTAAAGCTTGATTTACCTCTTTTGAAAGGACTAAGGTACGACAAGCACTTCTGCAGACCAAACATTCATCTTTTTTGCCTGTAAGGTAAAGACACATTTAAAATATAGATCAAACTGAATATATGTTGAATACATGGTAAATAGAATGTGATGCCTGAAACTCTGTGGCTTGTGGAAGAAATCTGCAGGTTATACAAGTAGTATGAATAAACATGAATAAAGAACTCGATTCTGTAACCACTACAYAGAGCTGAGCAGGAAAAACGTGTGTGAATGTCATCAGGTCTTACTGCTGTAAATAAGCATTCATGTAAATGATTTTATGAATAWCATTAGTGTCACAGAATGCAGGTGACTTTTAGTTCCCTTGATTTAAATAGGGCTACTTGCCTGGCTTAATTAAATGTATGCTTAAGTGCAATAATGACTTACAGTCAATCTGATACACTGCTTTTTAGACTGGGGCACAGTTGGGTTCTACCAAGAAAATATATGAAACCAACATGTCAAGGAATTAGTAATTTTACCTTTTGAATTCCTCCAGTGAGAAAACAATAAAATCACTTTTTAAAACTTTATTACTTTTAAATTCTTTGATTATCTGCAGACATATTAGAAAATATCTATACCAAATGCTCATTATTACAATATTTATTATTGATAATTTTACTACCTACTGCTTGTCTGAAGATTCTAAGGATCAATGTTTATAAACATCTTTAAACACACTTTAAACCTTCTACTGTCATTACTATTGAATTCACAGCCARAAGATACGTAATTTCTCACACATTTTTCTGCCAAACAGTATTAAGAGGAAAGATGTTCATATTCCAGGAGCCTGCAAKCTGTAGAGGCTGCATTTTATGATCCTCTGTCCTCAACAGCAATTCTCTGAAAACGTCTAGTCAAAAGTCTTTAGTTCTGAAATACAGATTGATCATTTCTTCTGTGTRCCCTTACAAAACCCAGGGCATTTAGCACGATGTGACAGGGAAAAAACATTGACATTTGTCTGCAGCATTTTTTTTTCTTTTGAAAAACAGCTTCATTTTTTTCTCTGTCTTTCCCACATTGTCCAGGAACATCACAGGAGCCCCAGAATACGACTCAGTAATTGTACTTAACACAAAACATCACCTCCAATCTTCCCTCATGCTGATGAAASGTTTCAGAAACAATACTGAGCCTTAAAATTTATTAAGACTACTTCCAAAACCTACCCTAAACAAATCCTACAGTTTTTAAATTGCTGTTTCATGAAGAGAAAAACCATTATTTATCCCATTGGAGAGACAGAAGGCAATCTATTGGTGGGGTTTTTTTACAAAATTATGGATCATAAGCATTCAGAATCCAGTTTTATTAAAGCCTCCATTGCCTGTTGTGCCCACGGCTTGCTCTCAAAGCCACATCCACCCGGAGGCGGAYACACACGGGTTTTACTGTTCAAAGCAAACCAACAGCAAAGATTGGAAAGGCTTATCACTAACATTCGAAAAAGTACTCAGGGCTTTCTTTTCTTCCCACAGCGGGTCAGAAATACCCATGTTCGGGGTGGATGCCAGCACAGGCCGCCCCGCCGGGCACGCCCCAGCAGCCATTACCTGTCTGCAGGCAAACCTCACAGAAAACGTGGCCGCAGCTGGTGAGGCAGAACCGCGGCGTGGGGTTGCGGGGCTCGCACAGGCAGGAATTGCAGAAGACCGGCACGGCCATGGGGCAGCGGGGCAGGAGGGCCCACAGGCGGCCTAGGGTTGGAGCAGAGCCGCTCGTCTTCACGCCGAGCCCCGCGGGTGCGTCCCGGCCMCGTCCCGCCCGCTGAGGCGGCCCTGAGGGCAGCGCCCCGCGCCTCTCCCGCCGCGGGGCCTGGGGCCGGCAGAGATCGCTCCGGCAGAGCTCGCTTCTCAGATCCACCCCAAAGTAATTTGGCTTTTTTGGCCTCTCACTGCCAAACTGCAGCGGTACCGACACAGACGGTGCTCTGAAAACCTCCCTCTCCCGTCCCCAAACGTGGGGAASTGAAACTGCGCCCACAGGGCTCCGGGCAGAGGCTTCAGCCAGGAGCCTCGCCCTGACCACTCCTGGGTTAGCAGATGAAGGAAAAACCAAAAACAAATAAACAAATAAAACCCCTAAAACAAAAAACAAAAAATGAGAAAAACAAACAAACCAAAAAAACCCAAAACAAAACAACCCCAGAGAAAATAATTGTGGAGATCCCTCTTTTAAATGCAAGAATCCGGGAAGTTTGTTAATTCGCTATCGCGGGTTTGCTGTGGCATCTTCTGTTGTGGAAAACGAGCAAAACAAGGAGATTTGATATTCATTTCTTAGGGGAAAAAAAAAAAAGACCCTATTGCTTGCTAGCGTCCCTTGCTGAACATTTTAGGGAGAAAGCCCCTAAAAGACGTCGTTGCAGTGCAGGCTGTAGCTCTGCGTATGACAGAGCCACAAACTGCAGAGGWAGCTTTTAACTTGACAAAGGCTTCTGCCCCCAAAGTGCTTCCCAAAGGGGCTGTGAGTCAGCTTCTGCTTTATGGAGTTAATTAAAAATCTTGAAGGAGACTGAAAACATTGCATAAAAGCAAAGATGATGATGATATGATGATGATGATTACTATTATTAATAATAGTAGTASCAGTAGTAGTAGTTAAGAATGAAGCAATCACAAGTTATCTTCAAGACTCCCAAGTCTCGGTGCTGAGTCTATAGTCTGAGTGTAGACCTAATTAATATAGCGGAACATGATTATCTCTTTTATAAATTTTCAAATGTTGCTTGTCCTGGATTACCAGCTAGAGTGTATTGTAAGTGAAATGAGTTATGTTTGTCATTGGGGTATGGTTAGGAGCCTAAATATCAGCTAAAGTCTGAACGAAAGCCTTGTCGCAACACTYATTATTTCTTCTTGGACTTCATGTACCATATGGTTTTAACACGTATTTCCTTCTTACCCACCACCAAATATGTTATTGCAAGACGTGTTGTGAGTGCTCTATAAAAGTTAATTTAATAACTCTTACTTACTGGTCATTCCAAGTGGCACCTCTGAAGTATCTGAATTTTTAAATATAGGACACAAGGTAGTGAGTAGCTTTATGAGATTTTATTTGGATTGATTTGRTCCCTGGAACATTGCTTTTTGTCTCTACTTTGTATCAATTTTATTGRTTCTCACATACTACCAGCTGTATTTTAATTCCCATGCTGGAAACGTAAGTAGGCTTAAAGGGAAATGTCATTTCCTTGCTAAAGAAAACAACAGGTGGGAAGATAGAAAAATAGAAAGAAAGCAGTGCCTTTAGAACAATARTTGGTCTACAGATATTTCACTTTTCACTACCTTTTAAACCAGCAAAGGGTCTGAAAAGATGGGTAGGAAAACAAACCACAGTATTCTGCTATCACAGTGTTTTAGAAACTTGGACTTCCATRTTTTTGTATGTAATCACCTCCAGCTCCTTCCTACTACTGCTGCTGCTTTTTCCAGCTAATTATCTGGATTTTTAACCACAGCTTTTGACTTGTCCTTGCATGATACTATAGTTACACTGCTATTTATTTATTTATTACACTGCTACATTACATAAATAGCTAAATTAGGGCATTAAGATATCTGCAACCAAGCTGCAATAAGTGAAATGGAAAATTAGGTCAAAAACTGGTTATTTCTGTAGGCAGTCATATTAAAGTTGGTAAATGATTAAAATTATAAAAATTCTCAACACAGAAACATTTAGTGCAGGAATGAATTACAATAAAATTGGCATTGTTTACCATGATACCTGTAATTTGGGTTACTTTGGCATACTTCATATAGACCAAAATTTACATATACAACTGTGGGAGGCATCTGATCATCATCAATTCTATAGCCTAATGTTTAGGGCTTTTTTGGAAGTAAAAAGTAAATATAATTCCAAATTGCTTGTCTGGGTCTCTCTCTTCCATGGTTAATTGCTGCCACCACTGATCAGTTCAAACTCTGAATATTTTACAAGAAAGCATTCACAATTATATTTAGGTGTTGCACATACATAGATTGAGTTCAAGACACTCTCACCCAATTAAACACTGCAGGGGRTGTTATTATTTCTCTGTTTACTATCTGAATCCTAGTCAGTCTGAAGTGCTGAACTGTTCGTGGTAGTGCCAAATAAGATTACTCAGCAAGCAGAGTAATCTAAAATCTTAGGAAATTTTATTTTAGATTTCTATTTTAGATTTAACCTAAATTAAATGTTCTTCATTAAGTACTGAACCTAAATGCTGCCTTTGTCACTGATTCCTTCTATATTTAACTTTACATCCATAGAATGGGAAAACAAAATGATAAAAGATGGGATTCAAGGAGTAAAATATAAGGGGATGACAGAGGTTGTGACCTAGCTGGAGAAACCAGATTTAGAATCAGAGCAGAAGATGAGAGAAGGTTGAGAGTTCTATACAGGCAATTTTCTTACAGGTGCAGGGTTTCTTTGGATGTTCAGAGTTACATGGTGTGTGGTTTTTGAATCTGTGCATTGACTTTATAGAACTTAAACCAGCTTTTTAGATATAAAGAAATCTCTGAGAGATTTGATTTGCCAGATTCCAACAGAGATGAGGATTAGTGTTTGTACTATAGCCCACCACAAAATATTGCTGTTGGTTTCCTCACTGGTTTTCCGAAATTTTTCTTCACGCTCCTAGAGAATAAAGAAAARACTTAATTATTACCTTTTGGCATCTGTGTGTTTCATGGTAACTAGAAATTCATCCCTCTTCTGCACAGTGGTGAACAGAAACATTTTTCCATGTGGATAAAAACAAAGGTTTGTACTTATCTTTATGGTGGATGTCTTCACAAATCAAACCTGAGAAGCAGGCACACTGCATCCTGAAGCAGGAAGGCAAACAGAACTTCCCTTGTTCACAACAGATGGATTGTTCTAAYCATGCTCCATTAGTACTGATTTTAACCTGTTTGGGTTTACAGGTTTCTCTTCCATATTGCTGTCCAGAGCACTTTTGCAGSCAAATTTCTGGTTTTGGGTAACTAGTTGATCTATTTCAAACACAGTCTAACTGCATGCATATAGAAAAGTGACTGGGTGTACACTTGTTTGAAGAAGGGCTTTATGTCTGTCTTCTTGGGGATGTATAAATGTACACTCAGTCATTCCCTTCCCCATTCAATGAAGTTTGTGCATGCAGGGCAGTGTGGAAACAGCAGCTGGCAGCATCACCCACAATGCCACCTGCCTGGCTGCTGTGGCTGAGTCTGACCAAGGAAACTCTWCTTGGAAAATCCTGCTTTAAAACAACACCTGCTGCTATAAAATAACACCTGTTGCTACAAGCACGAGTCCACAGTGATTAATTCGCTTTATGGAACGGCTCAAAAATATTTTGTAAGGTAATGGAGACTATTTTGGTAAAATATCTATAGATTTTTTTATGAGTTAGTTAAAAATACCACTGCAATTGGATAATAAACCCCATAATACTTTAAAAATCAATAAGCCTATGTACRATATTTTAATGTTTCCATTAGGGGACATACATACTCTTTCATACTCTTGTTCTCTGGTTACGTGATGAATTTGCTCAATTAGATGCTCTAGCCTGACATTAACTTCATCCACTTTGTCTTTGGCTTGAATAGCAGATTCATCCAAAAAGTGTTCCCCAACTCTGATGTCCAAGTGGATRCGCTGCAGACAGAAAAAAATGTTCTCATTACTGTATCTTCTGCTTTTTCAAAATTCCATAGAATGAAAATGAAACAGTGGATAATTTCCCCTTAAGATCATTACAGGAAAATAGTTTTATTTGCTTTTAAAGATCYCTCCTAAAATTAGAATCAAGTGGAAAATTTGAAGGGTTTCTTAATTTAACTACTTAATTAGTAGTACAAATTTACAATTTTCACTAATGTTAGGGCATTATTTTATTGATTCAACCACCATTAAAATGTTGCCTTTGCCCAAAATAGTTAAAGAAAAAAAGGGACTGCTCATTATATTTCACATTTCATCCCGATATTGCAGAAATTACTGTTTTTATTAGTACTGTTGGAGGCTTTTTACAAATACACTTCTAGGTTCCCTCACATAACAATGTGTTTTCTTCACATTGTTTATCCAAGTTGGAATATAWCCTAAATATCCTCCAGGCTGTTGTATGATCTATAGCAAAAATGCCTCAAGCCAGCAAGCAACAGAACCATAGAAAGAAGAGAGAAGAATGGAACTTGCAATGTTGTGCAACTTATTTTGRCATGAATGAGATACTCTACTAAAACTAGCAGGAGAAACTTCTAGAAGCTACTTAGTACCTAAGAGAAAATAAAAAGGTTTTAGCCAAACAAATAATCTTCAAAATCCTAGAAGTTGATATTACCCTAATAGAAATTAGGTCTGATCGGAGATCAGCCACAAATTGAGAGTGTATCTTCTTTCAGCTATCTTGAGTTACCTAACTATTTAGGTAGAAATCCATCTCACAACCTTGTGGTCCATCAATTTCTTTATTTTTGTTTGAAAGAGCTCAGRTAACCATCTGGTTCTTACTAAGAACRGTTAAAGATTTACCTTCACTAAAGAATATTTTTCCTTTCATGATCTTTATTCCTCCAGATATAATTAAAAAGAACAATATTTTCCTTTTTTTTATTTCTGTGTTCTCAAACAAATAACATCATTTAATATTTGTGATATTAATGTTCTTYYCTGCATCTMTTTGCTTCTTTTATATAGCATGGTCACGATGCTACACGGTGCATATATCGTGTGAAAATAATGGTAATGCACCCCCATCTATACCAGATAAAAATCACCTGCACATCCTCACAATCACATTCATGGTGCAAAGGTAACTGTGACCAACCAAAGCTTCGTCCCCCTTACTCTCTGTAGTTGATAAATTCCACAATTTTTCTTTTTYTATGATTAGACCTAATTGCTTTTRCGAAGTATATGATTAAATTTCCATCATTTTTCGTCATTCAGCCTGTAAGAACACCTTGTTATTCCAGTATAATAATCCTACTCCAGTCTTTCTGTGTTATCTACGTGTTTCCAAAGTGCACAGCTAGGATGAGATTTAGCCCACCTTAACACTTTTAGAAGATGTTTATATTTATCTGGTTATTTAGCTCTTTTGCCATCAGCTGAGGAGAAAAAATCCCAAACCACTCTAGAGAGTAATTCTCTCCTGTTTTTGGAAAGCAGCAAATAGATAAAATTTCAAAACAGTACTTAGATTCTTTTTTCTGCAATCAGTAGATCCATGATATCACTTCTGATGGCCTTTTTTTCCCCCCAAATCTGCATTAAAACCAACTTTGCTGGTAGTAGACAACAAGTATGCCGACATATTCTTCATTTGATTATCATTTCAAAAACTAAAATGTTACATTTTCGTTAGGAATCCAATCTAAATTAGTGAATACATGGAATAGCTTTATGACAAGTGCCTGTGTTAGTCAATCTTACATATTTGTCTTTTTGATCCAAATTTGTTGTTCTAATTGACCAGAATCCTTCACATTCAAAGCACAATACAAACATTACATCTCTCCATCCCTAGTCTTGCCTCTTGAATGCTAACTTTTTAAATATGAAAATAATATTTTTATCTCTTCATCTGCATAATTCTATGYTTGCTTTCTTTAATCCCTAAAAAATGTTGAATTATCTCCTAGAAGTTWATCCAGTTTGAAATCTCTGCTGTTGGTAAATGATTTATACTGTTACAACAAAGAATATTTAGGAGATACACCTACCAGTTTACTTCCTGCAGTCACTACAAGTCTTGTAGAGTTAGATTGGAAACAGATGATGTGCTCCCCAGAGAGGTAGGATGTAAAAGAAAAGGTCCCTTGTGGCCCATACAGTTTTGACAACAGTACCTGCAATTTAGATATATCCATTKGGTTTGTAATTTATAACTACAAATAAAAAAAATCAAAAAACAGTACTGTGAAAAACATGCAAAAAGGAGTCAATTAAGCTGCTGACATCATTAAATTTATCCAAATTTCAGAACAGATTTAGAGAAAACTAAGCCATTTTAGCTCACTGTGAGCATTAAAATACTGCAGAATTTTGCAATATACAAAAGCCAGTGCTCTCTAAAGCATTCAAAGTTTGAAAACTGAGACCTTGTCTAGGCAGGGAAGTGAATTGCTGGAAAAGCTCAGGACCTCAGGCAGCTGCTCTGCATGAGGGCTGTGAGCAGCCTCATGGTGACCTTGACTTTGGSTTTTGTTTATCAGCACTCGTTTCTGCTGCTAAAGTACATTTTGTACCATTTTACTTCATTGGTAAATTTTGGGGTTTTATTTCTAATTTGACTTGTTTTCTCAGGTGTCACTTTTTCTCCTTATTGACACTGTTTCCCAAATCTCGTAGTAATGCAAAAAATGTCCATACACATAATTATCAAACATCATAATTTCTTTTTACTTTTATCTAGCAGTATCAAAATGCTCAACTASCTGGTAGACTGTAGATTTACTTCTTCCCCAGAAGTGTTTTTTGTTTTTAGATAGTGCTGCCTGCCAGTGCCAGAAGTCAAGTCATAAATCCTAAAGAAACATTCATAAAGCATTTTTACCTCCCCAGAAGGACTTGTGACAGTCACAAACATTCCCAAACCAGGAGCAGATTCAAGAAAGTCATGTCTATGTATATCCCAGCGTTGTACTTTGTAATTCCCTGAATAAAAACACAGATAAATCTGTTAAATAAAACATAGCTTAACGTTAAACATCTTCATTGCTTTGTCAGGAAAAATACAAATATATATATATRTGTATTTCATGTGTTTATGATTAATATTGCTCAGGGGCACTTCATAACAGAGGGAAATGCAATAAATTTTTACTACTCTAGAAAATGTTCTAAAGTAGTACAAAAAAGGGTTAATACCAAGAAAAACTTTCTGATTACTCCTGATGCTCTGGGAAGATTAGCCTCTAGAAGGCACACTGAGACCTCCAAAAGCATAATGTGCTGTACTTAAATTACATTTTATGGATTGTCTTTTACACTTATCATATTATTTAAAAAATATTAATTTGTATTATTTTTTACTATCCCCTTGACATCTTACATTTACAGTCTTGTAGATTAATTTAATGTGCTTCTGATATCAGAGGTGAAATGAAACTTTAGTACATCGTGAATTGACTCTTTCAGACCAGCATTTATCAAAAAAGTAACTCTCCCATTCACACAGGGAGAGTGTCACATTCTGTGTTACAGAAATTCTGATATGAATGAGCAAATCAGTCAGAATGTGCAGAAGCACACATGGAAGCAGCAGTTCCACAGCTGTGGAATTAAAAAACATTCTTTTTCTCTGTTTAGTCAGTAAAGCACTCTGAAAACCTGCATTTCTTTGTGTGATGGATGCACACAATGTTTCAGGACTTTAAACCTAATCCCTGCTGCAGGGAGTCATTTYCAGAGTGCCCTTTTCTGGTTTTTTACCATATTCATCAATCACAGAAATTGCTGTTACATTTGCAGTTCTCTTTGTTATTGCATGGGTTAGATCATCAKAAAGCATTGACAGGTACCTACCCACTACCAAGGTGTCGCTTGGAATATCTTCAATTATGCATTTCTCTTCTCTTTCTCCAGCGTGAAAATACAAAGCGAGTGAAAAAGRAATCCAAAAGTTCATAAGAAATCCTATTAATTTGCTTTTCATGGTTTGTTTTTTTTTTTACTGTACTGCTTTTGAAGATAAATAGTTACATACAAATGCCTATAGTCCTGTGGTTGTTCCTTGTTTGCTGCTTATCAGAGTATTTTTGAGAGAGAAAAAAAAAAACCTGTGAGAAAAGGCAGCTGGTGGTTACACATTTATAAATAGCCACAGCATGTTCTGGAGAATGAGATAACATGGAAAAGACACCTTTCAAATTCTTTCTTCTTTCCCAGCATCTAGATTAAAATTTATTTTATACGCTTGGAAGCACATTAAACTGAAAGGGTCTCTCAGGTGCTTGAGATCAGTTCCCTAGATTATTATAGGCAACTACWTTGGCTATCTCTTTCCATAAAGTGCTCAATTTTCAGCTTAAATGAAGTTATTTCCCATTTATTCTGGGTGATTATTCCAGAGCTTCACTCYTCTTTTATTAAGCAAACTTTTRATTTCCATCCTAAATCRTTGTACAAATGTAGGCACATGTATAAAACCCACAGGCACTACATAARASAACTATAAAGTCAAAAAAACTYGAATAATCAAATAATCCATTAAATAATCAAATAACATTAGTGAATATGATMTTKCAGGGAAAAATAACARCATTAACACTTTCAGAATAAGATTYTTTTRTMTAGGAATRTCTATTTCTTAGRTYCTTCCTAATACATTCTCTGAAAAAGGTTATAGTGTAAATCAAACTGTGATTGAGGTTCTTATTTTTATTCTTTGTACTAATATAGACCAACATGTATGTCTGATGACAAACTCATTTATCACTCAAATGCTCCTTGTCCTATAAATGGAGATCACTTTGTCTGAAAGGTTGGCCTGAATGGTCATTTCCAGCAGGGAGGACCCACCTGAGGGATCATTTCCAGTTGGGAGGACCCATCTTTCCTCATAAAATTTATGTTATCCCAATTGCACGAGAACACATAYTTTTCTTGTATCAAGGAAGAAGGGTGGACAGCCCTTCATCTTCAATATCTGTAGCCTAAATAAAAATTTTGAGATGCTAATGAATTATTTCACAYCTGCAAATGAAGGACTGATTTGTGCTTATTACCATCTTTGAAATTATCTCAATAAAAGAATGTCTGTGAAACTGGCACTGGCTTAGGACCATCCTGGGTTCAGTCCATTCCACAGCATGGACTATCTTCATGGAAGTTGTGGCACAATTCTTAGTTCACCTCCAAAAATCACCCATCAGCATCCCCAAACTGGGAGGTTTTCAGACAAAGGGGACTGATTCCTTACACATCAGTTCTTTGACTCCATATGGTTAAGGATAGAGGGATTAAAAATTGCATCTCATGGCTATTGAATCTTTAGGAATATCAAGGGGGATGTTRGGACTCCTTTTCTACTTCAGAACTTATCCATGAGAAATAATTTTAGATTATACAGGATCTCATCATATCAYTGGACTTTTGCCCCTCTACCACAGGAGATGTTGACTGTCGTGCACTTGCATAAATTCTCATGCCATACTTGTACCTGCAGGAAATACAGGTTTGTCTGCAGGTTGTGAGCTACTTGACCACTCATCTTTTTTTTAGCTTTTTGATGACCACTTGTGGCTTCCAAAATTCTGAGTTCCAGTGGTAGAACACAATGTATACAAGGTGACACYGCTTTATCCTTCACTCTGCCCAGACCCAGTGGAACAGACACATTCCTTCTGTCCTTTTGGTTAGTAAATGCTGCCATAGTAGGGCTACTGGGCTTCAAGGACTTCAAGTCTCCAGGTAATCAGGTTGTTGTGCAGCACACTGAGAGCTTTCTTTTGTCTCAGGCATCCAGAGTTCCTGTAAATTGTCATGGACACAACTTCTGCATACTGCAGAAATCCCCTTGAACAAGATCTGGCTGACACCAGAATTGCTGTATTGAGTGTTAAGATTTATTTCTTGAGAGTGTTAAATATTGTCATGGAATAGTCTGAGTTACTTTATTATGTTGGATCAGAGTGTCAAATATTGTCATCGAATAGTCTGAGTTACTGTATTATGTTGGATCATCCATGACAGATCAATGTCATGAAGTACTTCAATTACCTGGGACTGGGAATATGGTGAAATGAAGCTTTGTGCCTTGAATGGCATCAGATATTCTCAGATCTTGTGTTTGTACACTTATTCCATTGTAGTAATTTAATTTGGTGTTGATTATTTTTGTAGGACCACAGTTTAATTCAGTGGGGACTTTYTTGTTGCTACCCTTGATGATTAACYGCATCTTCCATTCTGCAAGAATATCTGCCAGGGCATCAAAGCTGATTCTTTCTATAAAATATTCTTGAAAGAATTGTCTTTACAAATCCATTTCAAGCTTCTTTACAAAGTGCTTTCTGAGATTAGCTTAACCCAGGAATTAATTTTCCTTTTTCCTTCCCTAAATCTCATGTATTTAGGACCTCAGCATCTTGACTGCCAATCATCTGTAACATGACATGCAAGGGAAAAGGAAGGAAAAGCTTCTCTGTGTTTCTTCCTGGTCCCAAGATTTTTAAGGKAATTCCAAGGCTGCTAAAGCCACAAAGTCCTAGCAATATCCATGCAGTGATCATGTACCTCACTAGTCAGTTGAATAGATAAATACTATGAGAAATGTGCTCCATCACTAGAATGCATTTCATGCACTGTGTCCACAGTCTTGCCAAGTAATGGCTCCATCCCTGTGGTTTGCAAAGGGAATACCTGGAATTRTATTTATGGCCAAGCAATACACAGCCTCAGAGGCATCCTTAAAGAATRTATTTACCAAGGTCTCCTGAAGTAACAGCTTACAAAAAGTCCCATACCCAGGTAACTGGCTGGATAGGAAACTCTGTTTTTGAAGGAAGCTGCAGTGAATATTCATGTATGTAAACACCCCAAACCAGCAAAGTTACCTATCACTGACTGGAGTTTTCTGAGGTGTGTTTGTCTGTTACATATTCTCTTTTTACTCCACATCCTTATCTCATCCTTTCTCCTTCAGTGTCCTTTGCWAAACCTTTGTCTCCAGGAGCTGAGCAAACACTGGGATTCCTCTACTCAAATTATGTCTTGCAGGACTGAAATCCCAGTTTCAGGTCATGTATGCTATTACAAATGTAGGTATTCTTTTACTKGGCCTGGACCTTTATTTGTTCTGGGCATGTGAAGAAGCAAAACTATAGTGTTTAGAGAACTTTCAGGAAAGTACCTCAAAGGATACCTTGTGGGTTTTGAGTTTGTTTTTCCTAAGAYGTAATTTAGAATTGCATCTGATATCTGCCCAAAAACTTTACTGAGCTTAATTTGTCTCTTGACAATCAATTTGAAATAAGCTCCTACCCTCTGGGAATATTTAAATATATACTACAATATATGCTTGATTTCTGATATGATGATGATAAATGTGTAAACGTGTAGTAAATAAGTGTAACAGAAAACACAGAATGGTTAAAACTAATAGAAAAAGAAGAAAGAAAAATACTAACCATTAACTAAACACAGAATAGTGTAGTAAAACTAATCCCATTATAGAGTGGAAATAGGGGGAATTAAAAAAAATAGGTAGGAAACAGGAGTAGGTGAAACAATTTTGAACAACAGACAACAGTGGGAATCTGAAGAATGAGAGAAGAGCAGAAATCCCTGCACTTAGTTCTAACAACTGTGTATTTATCAGCATTTGCAGGACCAGTGAAGTCTAGTCTGATAAAGTTTCAAATTTATTTTTGTCTTTGCAAGAGATCTCTCCTGGAACAAAAAATACAAGAGAAATGTTTAAATGTTTCAGCCCTATGGAGAATACAGTGTGCTCCTTTAAGGACAAGAGAAATCATCTTGTGTTTGGTATATTCTGCAAAGAACCTACTCAAATCAACTCTCCTGTTCAATACCTGTGCTGTATTTTTCTAAAATTGCAGTGTGCTGTAMAAGTTTTGTGAGCTGACTTTAAACCTATTCTAATGAATAAATATTCTTCCAGAATTCTTTTCCAAGTTGGTAGCCACAGCTCTCCATGAGCCATATGTTACATTCATTTTATAACAGTTATCTGACCATTAAAACTTGCACTCAGGAACAGTTTCTGATGTGTTTTGTTGGAGTTGTACATACCTTAATTTTAGATCACATACACACAAATAGCAGCAAACACATATAAAGAAACATGGACACATTTACTGCATAWACAAGGTTAATGGTATAATTTATGTTATGGCCAACAAAGCTAACTTTGAGATTAAAGTTGTCTCATGAGGGACACACACCAATAATCAGTTTTTGAATCTCAGCTAGCACTTTTAATTCAGCTCAGATGTTTTCTACTACATCCACACTTCTGATTTTTTTTCTAGTAAATTTGTTGGCTGAGTGTCCTCATGGCAGTTATTCTTCTCACTTTTGAGAAAGAAAAAGACATTTTCATATATTCAAAGTCTCAAGACAAGTTTACTTGATTCCATTATTGCCTTAACCACACTGCAAACATCTGGTCACTCTGACTTTTGTAAGTAGTTTCTGAAGAAATGCACATCAAGCAAGGTTAGAAAGACGACAAAAATGCCAATAAATTATAAAAACATAATTTAGAGGAAAAAAACTATTTTCTAGTTATAAATAGCTGTAGATAAACAAATTACAATAKTTAAGGAGGTTATTAGATTTTGTGACTGAAAGATTTTTACTGCGAAGTAAAAATGTGAAGAACAATCTTTCCAAATGTCTTCTTTTCTGCCACTAGAGGGTACTCGAAGAACTTACAGTGTATTTGGAGGAAGGATTTATTCGGGGGTTTTGAGTCTGTAAATTATCCAGTACYGTTGTCCTACTAAACCTTCGGAATTTAACCCCCCAATATCTTGATATTAAATAAAAACTTTCAAAACCACTCTAATACAACTATTCAGCAAAATAGTGCAGCGYATCCAAATTATAAAGAACATTGATTGATGTAGTTTAGATTTCAACTTATCCTACTTTTAAATTATCTTAATTATTATCTTTTCTTGATTTCAGACACAATTTTCTGGTTCACATCCTGTTTCTTCATCCAGGTGTGGACAAGGCGTTCCATTATTGGCAGGCTGAAGAAGTACAAAACGAGTTCTGATCTTGGTCCCTGTTTCTCTGCARACCCCTCTGCAGAGACCCCAGGAAGACCACTGAGATACCTCACAGTCCAGGGGAGTTTCTGCAATACACACAGCAAAGAGGGAACTTTACATCAAGTTGTACTTAAGTCAAATACACACTTGGAAAAGCTTTTAAGGAATGATCATCAAACAGCATCCTTTCTTATACAAAATACATGGGATATTAATCAAATCTGTATGWTGTCTCATAAATYWAAAAAARAGTCCTGTTTCWGCTCCTAAACTCACTGGTATTATTGTTATTGCAGTCTAGAGCCTGTCTGAGGTATTATATCAGTACTGAAGCATATTATGTCWTGAATGAAAATACAGAATTCCTTTAAAGCAAACTATGCTTAAAATGATTGTACTGAAAAGATTGAATTTGAAAGCGTTTACTGTTAATTTTTACAACTCATTTTCCTTTGTATGGCTTACTAAAACACTGGGATTAAAGCTTTTCTCTGGTTTATTTGGGTATATTTAYGTTTCTTTGCAGGCAGCTGTTGTTCCTAGACCTGTTCATATTGAATTCCATTTTACTTTTGTTCCAGTTTGCTTCAGAAATAAAGTCCCATTTTTTATCATTAAATCACCTTGCTATTTTTTGATGTGTACACTAYTCTTCCCTTTGCCAATAAGGATATTCTGTCACTAGAAGCTTTCTAATGSTGAAAGAAATTTCACTATAGTTTTCTTTTGGTGAAAGAAAAGAAGTTAAAACTCTCAAGTACCATGCATGATGTATGTTTCCATCTAAAATAAAACTCATAAAAAGCAAGTGAATATTCCTTAGCAGGTTCAATTAAAATACTGCTTGTCACAGGAAGTTGCATGAAAACTGCCTCTTACAGCATTTGTGGGTAAAACAGTTGTGCACAAGCCCATTTTTAAATGCCACACTAAATATGTGACACTTGGTATAAATTTCTGGTATTACACTGAACTCACCACTGCTGTTGTCATCACTCACTCCTATGTTTCTAGAGGGAATGGGGGACACTGCTTAACCTCTGGTAATTAAATCTGCCCTTTTGCTTCCAGAATAAGTTTTTAAACAGACTGATTTACTGGTTTATAGACAAGAAAGTGAAGATTTGTGATTAAAAATGATTTTTGAAATACCATACTTTAAATGCTGTTTTAAAATTATGGGCCAACTGTTCCTTTTAAATCTTATGGGAAGGACATAATTGTAAATGAGATGTGTAACACTCACTTTGGATATGTCTTGTTTTCTAATACATTGAACCACTATAAATTGGTGAATACATTTATTAAATGATAAATAACACATTAATTGTGCAGATAATGAGTTGTATTTTAGTGGTTGTAAGGTGACCAGCACAGTGCTAGAGACATGCAATCTCCAGATGTTCTGGAGAAGCTTCTGGAACATAGCAATTCTTTTGGGAGTACATTGCTCCCTTGGAGAATATATTGTGTTAATTAAATATTTTTTGATTCAGAGATTTGAAACTCACCCTTATGACTGACTTGACTCTGTAGTTTGCATGTCTTCCTACCTATTCAAGATTATGTCATCAAGATTTATGTTTCTATTGAAAATATGCCCAAATCAACTGAATTATATGAACTTTTATTGCACATAACTACCAAGCTCTGACCCAGAAAGAGACAACWATAATGGTTCTTGGCTTCATTGTCATGTAAAACCTTAAGGATGAATATTTACTTCAAAGCTGCAGAGTTTGGGAATGCTGCTTCTGATTGAGTGTCATTTGTTTCTTATAAAACTCACTGAGCTACACTGATACAAAGGCTTGGGTAGCTCTTACTGTGGATATAGCCCAGTCCTTTGAACCACTTCTGAAATATGCAATCCCTTACTTATTCTTTCAGGAATTCTCTTTTTTTTCGTGGACTGGCTTGTTTTATTTCCCTATTCTGCCTGATCACCTGTTTCATCCACATCACCTGCCAGATTTCCACATACTTCTGAGTGAATGGAAATAACAGAATTTAGAACATCTGCTAAACACTTACCTGAGATAGTGTCTATTATTTCATTGCTTCTAGCTGGAAGATTAATAAAAGGTGCAGAAAGACCTAGCTGGGTTTTCTTTATTTTCACCATTGTTACTTGAGCAATTGGTGGCAAAATTTTCAGTTTGGGATAATAAAATGAGTTTGCTGGGTGACTTGGAGAGGAACAAGTGATCTGTGAAATAAAAAGATTATTAAAAAACTAAGGAGGTAACTGTAAAATCATGTTTGTAAAGAATTCTAATACTTTTTGGCAAATAATTTGCATACAACCAGTTTCTGTGAACCTCAGTTCACATAACTATGCTGGTCATCCCAGAATTTTTAATACAGGATACTTGACTGGGAACAGGAGTGTGGTAGGARGTCCTGTGAATACAGTAATGTATGAAATGATTTGACAGAAAGAACTGGGTGTTATTACAAGAAGAATACATGAGTATGAAACAAYAATATTAGCTATGCTATAGGAGCTGTCATATGGATATGAGAGGCCAAATGCTTCTCTCCTCCCTTCCTCTTTACTCATTAGCACAGCATATTGTTGCTGGAAAGACTCACCATTAAGGATTAAGTGAATGCTTACTGTATTCAAAACATTTTAATTGAAATCCTTCATTTGCACCASTCTTAAATGGCAAAAGCAAAGTATGAGGCATAGAGAGGATGAAATGAGCAAAAGAGATTGAAAGCAGTGTCACCACAGTGAAGTTCTCTGCTTTCCTTTGGTCCTTTCCCTCAAATGTAACAGTTTCAGGTTTCAGCTGAGCTTTCAACTGAAAACTCCTCCTCACAGCAGTGTTCACTGCTAAGAATRTTCCTGGTTAGATTCACATTTGGTGATGTCAGGAATTTTGTGAGTATTTTCATTTTCCTTTAAGGATTGTTAAATATCATCTAAAAAATTGTCAGCCCTTCCGGAAAATGTAGAGGCAAATTCTCATGAACCAGTTACATTTGCCAAATAAATTTCAAAGATACAGAAGATAAACAAAAMCAGTAGGTTTATCWKCTGTATAATAAATCCATTTATAGAGAGCATCAGCACTCTCAAATACTGAAATCAGTGTCACAATTTTAGARTAGTTATCTTTTAAAGGGAAGACTCAAACCATATCAGTATGAAGAGCTAAACTRTGTCCATGCACCTACCTCTGTAACTGTGTCCTGTGGAATAGTGGCAAAGTTTGGGGAGGAAAATGTGAATCCACTATCAGTTCCAGCATCATATGGAAATAGATCTACGGATACTTCATCCATCCAGTGGCCTCCTTCACAGAGATTTAGGCTGTCAATMCCCACAAACCAGTCTGGACTTGGAACAATTCGTACAACAAATGAAACCTAAGGAAACAAAATGATCCATCAGGACTTGCTTTGGAATGCTTCAGTCCTGCTAAAAGTAATTTTCACTCAAAGTTTTTAAACTAATGTCATTTTGCTCTTCTACTTTAATAGAAGCTGTACAGTATTCCCTGCAATGTGGCATGCTTTTTAGTAACTCTTTTTCATAATATTATTCCTACAAGTGAGAACTCAAATATTTAATTTTGGTTGCTGGGAACATAAAGTAAACTTTCTAAATTAATATGTACATTTACTTACTAAGGGATGTCTTGGGTGTGCTTCTAATTCAGTAGAGGTTTGTCCTGTACCACTGGAAATTGCAGGAGCAGAGAAGATTCCRTGCACACTCTGAATTTTCTCTCCAGCTTCTTCTATTTCTTTCATTAGTGCCCATGCTTCACCCTTTTCAGCAAAATCACGTACACCATTGCTGGCATATTCATTTTTTTTCCACATGCTGTAGTCAGAACTATGAGTAACACCTATTTGAGTGAATACATGGCATGACATAAAAGTCCGATTTAGAATGTCCCTATTTCTTCACTTTCTCTGTTTTATTTCTGAGGTTAAAAAGAATGTGTACAAATTTGAGTGAACACTAAAACATTTGGCTTATCATTGCTTCTTTCAGCTGCAGCCAATTGAAAACAGAAGTGAATTGAAAACAGTTGTAGATTTTTGGAAACATTCTGGATACTTCAATATCTGCATTTCATTTTTAATAACTTTGGGATTTTTTTTTTTTCCTTTTTCATTACTTATCTTACATAACTATTAAGAGAAAAAAAGATCACAGAGGTCTTAAAACTGTGCATAATTCACTTACCTAGCAAGGATGACCACTGTGCTGGGGGCCTGTAGAGTGGGTACTGCTTAGGGAAAGCAGTTTGACTCCATTTCCCTGTGAAGATGATCCTGTACTTAGCAATGTCGTCTGCTGTGCAAAGAGCATCCTCCCCCACGGGCAGGCTGCTGGCACAGCCCAGCATTGTTACAAGCACTGTCCAGAGAACTTTACAGGGGCAGTAGACAAACATCAAGTTTTCCATTCCCTTCCACACGAAAAGGAAGAAAAAGAAGTGTTAGCCGTATTAGTCACTCTAAACTAAAAAAAAAACAACTAACAATTACATAATAAAATGTAATGTGGCATAAGTTAAAACCAAAGAGAAAGCAGATATCTGAAACACTAAAATTGCTGTGCTTCTGAAAACATTACTGTAGTGCTTTCAGATTTGTTATTTTCATGCTATGTACTACAAATCTGTAACTTCACCTGGGACAAGTGTTTCTCATGAAAATGAAAATAAAAATATCTTATCCTTGTCCATAGTACTCAGAGAAAAATCTGTTTCTGATTTTCTTTTGAAATCTGATTAGAGTCACATCTTGATTTAATTAGAGTAGCAACTGTTTCTGTGGAAAACATTAGTGGTATATTTATTCTTCTAAAGATTAAATTGCAGGTTACTTTGCCAAAAGAAATGATTTATTTTAAATTTATGTTCTACAAAGGCTGTTTTATAGCATAACATTTAAAGTCAAATACATTTCATATTTATATTAATTACTTTGCTGTCATAATGTGAATTTAAAACATTGTAACTCATTGAGATTGTTTAAACGACACAGTTTTTAAAAATCAATATTTTTTTAAAGTTACTGTCATAGGTTGTGCAAATTTTGTTTTTAAATTAACATGGTAATTGCACAGACTGTTGAGTTCTACCAATTGTGTAAAATAGCAGCCTTAAAAACTGATTTTTAAATGTCTTTGTCCTCTGAGAAAACCATACAAACTTTAGAAAATCACTGGTAATAGATTAGTTTGCAGAAATAGCTATGAATACTCACTAAATATTCCTCTGGAGCAGTGGCAGGGGGAGAGCACCTGCTTTTGCTGGCAGCTGAGTTGCTCTGCAAGAGAAGACAGTAGGAGTCTTGCTATTTATGCCTGAAGAGGGTCGCTTTGGTCCAACAATTATTGCAATCTTTAGACTTTCCAGGTTTGCAGAAATCATGCCATCTTCTTGTTTGCAGTCTCTCTGGATGGACTMGCAGAGGTTTCCTGTCTGTCAGCTGGTTCAGATTCCTTATCAGAGCACCGAGATGCCGAGGAGACAAAATGCTTTTTAAAAATACCTTGGATTCTTAGTAACAGTTTGAGTTTTCTGGTGCCTTTRCAGTTCTCTGCTCTTATTAATGCCTCCAAGCTATACAAATGAACTGATTCCAACACTGAAATAGTTCTGGTGAATACTCTTTAAATGAGAAACATGTTTTCTTGTAAGTTTTATTGTCTGACAGATGCTCCTTCCAAACATTTACAGAGAGCTTGCTCACTCTCACACACCATATGTATGTGTTCAAATAAAAGGGGTGAGGCAGCTAAAAATGTCAAGAGGGAAAAAAAAGTTACATTTCATAATTGCACATACTCTCACAGACTGTGTCTCCTGCAAATATGAATTMATTTAAAGTAGTGGAATGTATATTTTTGTGTGTACAGTACTGTATGCTGGGTGATGAAAGGGCTCTGTAACATTGTGGTTTCTTTGGAAAGAGTGGTTTTGGGAAGCTCAGAGATTTTTCTTAGCTGTCTTCTGAGTAAAAATCCCCAAATAAAAATCTCATTGTTACAGTTAAATCATACATCCTCTATAGCACAGTACATATACCTACAACACTAAAAACATTTGCATTGTTTATGAAAAAATAAGCATTATAGGGTGACCCAATTAAAAAATAATGTTTAATCTTTATTTTAAGTTATTTTCCCCTTTCASATAAGGGGGAAAAAAAGGCTTTCTGCCAAACCTGTAAGGTTAACAAATGCTATTGTGTCTAATCAGCAATTCAAAATTTTACAGTGAACCATGAAAATAATATTTCATAGAGTTTTCCTTAGAAATTGTGAGGAATGTCACTTAAGTACTTCCCCAGATCATGATGGTGCAGCATGTGGGAAAAGACCCAAACAAACCCAGTTATTTTCCAGACACAGTTCCCAGGCCATCACAGGTTTAGCACACACCACACAGCTTTAGTGACACACTGCTGTCCACCRAACAGCCTATCTGAGCTTTGTGGCACTTGAACTGGAAACTTCCCTCCCACCCCCTGGTAACTGCAAGCCAGGAGCTGAATAAACTGGGATGTCTGGATGGAATTTCCATCAATTATTCTGCTGACAAAATGGAAYCTATTGCAAGTTTCAACATAGATGCTTACAGCACCCATAGGCACAATTCTTCTGTATCTGGCTGGGTGTGGGAATCCTGTAGCAGGTTAAGGCATCTAGGCATGGACATACCCTTTATTTCCAAGGTCTCTTCCTCCATCCCATGTTAATGGTATGTTTTCCATCAYTGATGTCTCTTCCAGGAGCCAGACTCCACTAAGAAAAAGAGCAAAGAGCCTTCATGGATAGTTTTATACAAGTTCTTTGAGTGTTTGTTGAAGGATGATACTTGAATTACATCCAGCTCACTCCCTCCTACGCACAGAATTCCAGATCCACAGGTTTCTTAGAGAATTTAATTTCATAACATCCAGCCCATGCAGCCCGCTAGAACTACACAAAGATCCCACAAATTTATAAGGATATTGCTAAGTGTATTGGTAAAACTACTCAAGGCTTGCATATTTATTATTAAATAGCCTTAAGCTTCTGTAGGTTTTGTTGTCTGTCATCACAATTACTGAGCCAGTGAACTTCACATTCTGAAGCCCACTGTGGCCCTGCCAGGATGTTGGATGAGAACAAAGCAACTAGCTTTGTTTCTGGCACAGAAATATTGAATTTATCAGCATAGCCCTTTCCTTTCGAAGATAAATTGCTGGCAAAAGGCACATCACCAGACCAGATTATTCTGGTTCCATGGCTRCGTGTTGTGAATGTACCCAGGGATGGGACAATACACACAGGCTGCATAACTTGGCACTGGACCTCTCCCTGTTTACAGTGAGGGTTTTACCATGACAGATTTCTCATGATTAAATKCTTCAGGACCTAGAGCCTCATTCTTATCTTTGTTGAATTCATAATGAAATCATTGGGCARATTACTGTAAATTTATTTAATTATCTTGTCTCACTACCCCCCTTCCCCCTAAGGCTGAGTGAAGAGAGAGAAAAAAAAAGAAAAAACCATGCAGAATAATGTCAGAAAATCCTAACCTGAAGACTCACTGTCCTATTTCTTTAAATAGAAACTGTGTTAAGCATAATCAGTCTCTGACATTGTGAAGGACATCAGAACACCAAATGTGTCTCGTGGATGGGAAGGAAAAGAAAGAACAGAAAAAAAAGCAAATTTCCACTCAATGGATTACTTTCATGGCTGGGAACTACAGATGCCAAATTTCTGTGGGCCAGCAGTAGGAGAAAAAAAAATGCTGTGGGATCAGAACCTATGCTTGCATTCCTTCTGCAGTTTTTTTATGTCCCATTAGGAAGCTGCTGAGAAGTCATGAAAAACTGGGGAGAAGAATTTCCCTTTAGAAACAAATTTGCCTGTATTATAAATGTGGTTTTTTCTTTCTCTTTTTCAGCAAAATAACTTTTATTCTTCAAGTTTGTTTCTCTTCTGGTACACCTATTTTCTATATGTACCTCGACAGACTCTGAATGCTGGAGGGATTAGTCAYACAAAGCTTGTTTTATTTAAGCATCAGTGCCAAAGTGTTAAATTTTGCTTKCAGAAATGTGTAACTTCTGCTGGTTTTTTGTCAATACAACAGTTTCACAGTTCCTGCAGTCTTTACCAAGATTCAGAGAACGAAAGCTGGAAAGTATAAAGCAAAAATGGTGTCCAGATACTTTTGGTKTTTAAATGTCAGTCATAACTTTGTCTAAAGTGGCCTGTATTTTTCTAACCAATAATAATTAAAGAAATGAGAAAACAAGAAAAAAAACGACTTAAGAATACAGCAGTATCATCAATTTCATGCTGGCTCTGGAATCATTTGCACTGTACTAAAACATTTAAATCAACAAGTTCAGGCTATCACACAGGAATATAGCACATTAAAATCATGTAAATTCCATTTTGATTAGTTAGGGAATAATTTAGCCCTTTTTCTGGCAAGCAGACAGATTGCCATGATTAGTTATGACTTTTCTATTAAACCAKAAGATTAAGAGAGAGGAAAATTTACCACAATGATTAATCTGAAGTTAGTTTGCCCAGATTTAGTCGAAACAGAAGCTCCAAAAATTCTGTGTTTATATTCCTGAGGTATCAACACACATTTCAATTTTGCTAAAACAATTTCTATTCTGCTGATAAGGAGTATATGTGCAACTTTGATATTCACAGGCTGCTTGACATGCTTATGACTTGCTAGAATCTCTTTGTCTACCAAGAAAAACATTACATTGTATTACTTAAGAAGGATTATACAGCCATACTTTCTCTCCTGTGGTTTCCATGGAGACACATGTAGTTATGGACACTCAGCAATGCCAAAGGTTTGCATTCACTCAAAACCCTCCCAGTTGTAAAATCTCAGGACCAGAGTAGCAGGCAGCAGAATGTTTTATGATGTARAAATTGTGGTATTGGTTTGGGAGCTTTTACAAAAGAAAGTGTTTACATAGGAGAGTAAAGTAAATGTCAAATTCTTGATATTGGATGGTACAACAGTAGTGAAGGCAACTTTMATCTTTATTAATCTTTTGGGAGAAAAATCTACTTTGCAGATTAAGGTACTTAAAGTAAATACAAACATACAAACTAAATATATATACTGCCACATATATATAATGGAGGTCTAGTTATTTTAGCTGATAGAATCTACAGAACTGTTCAGCTCACCCTTTAAGCCTAATATTAGACCAAATACTAATATTTCACCAAATTAATAACTGATGRGCAGTTCTCTGGTCTCCACTAACTGTATTGAGAAGTTCTCCATTGATYCTACCTCCCATGGAACCATCAGATCCAGGCTCTCTTTCTTTATTCAGGGCTCACTGGGAATTCAAGCCAAAATAAGGAAAARGAAAAATACCAGTCTTCTTGACCACTATGAAACTCTTGAGCATCRAAAACCTTTCCTGTCAYCTTCTGCATCCTTCTGTCATTTGCAATAAAAATACTTCCTTAGTACTGAAACACCTAACATGTGTTAGCTAATCAAATCAAGGTCCCCCATGACAATTGACCAGAGGTTCACAGAATCACAGAATCACAAAATTCTTTGGTTGGAAGAGACCTTCAAGATCATCGAGTCCAACCCATGTTCTAACACCTCAACCAGATCATGGCACCGAGTGCCACATCCAGTCTTTTTTTAAACACATCCAGGGTTGGTGACTCTACCACCTCCCTGGACAGATGGTTCCAGTATTTAACCATTCTTTCTGTGAAAAACTTCCTCCTTAAATCCAGCCTGAATCTCCCTTGGCACAGCTTGAGACTGTGTCCTCTTGTTCTGTCTGTTGTTGCCCGGAGAAAGAGACCAACCCCCAGCTGAGCACAGCCACCCTTCAGGAAGTTGTAGAGAGTGATAAGGTCACCTCTGAGTCTCCTTTTCTCCAGGCTAAACAACYCCAGCTCCCTCAGTCGTTCTTCATACGGCTTGTGTTATGTTTCTCTTTTGTACTCTCTAGTACCCAATGTGTGTGATTTTTCTCAGTAGTCACCTTCACCAGCAGTTATGGTTTCCTGATCTATCATTTATCATATGAACTCAGAAGTTTTCTTCCACTGTAAGACAGAGCCATATTCTCCTGTTTCACAACAGTCCTTCRGCATAATATGTAAAGTTGGTCATTCTTGGCTCTCACAAATTCTACTGATGCCCTAACCACCAAGGTTATCTATCCAATTCATCTGCAGCACAGACCATGAAATCTTGTAATCTCCTTTRTGGGTAAAGAGGAGTTATCTTGGCAGCAATGAACTCAGTTGGAAACAAATCATTTAAATATTCTCTGCCATCTCAGCAGCTAAATCACCAATTGGGTGCCTCTTTCCTATGCTATGGCTACTGCTTACGATAGGAATGAAGCAGACTCACAGGGATTACACACCCAGGAGCTCCTTTATCCTGGACTTCATCATCATTCAGCCCACTGCACTCCTGCCAGCTGTAGTGCCACTTSCTCTTTGTGTTTCCAGAGGCCTTTGCAGCAGGATATGGGAGAAGGAATTCATGCTGCCTTTTTATCCAAAAAAAAAAGTCCCCGGATCTGAGGAAAAAAAATTCAGCTTCTTTGACGTGTTCATCAGCCATTCTGAGCTGTGGATGAGGGTCAGCTTCCAGAGCACTGTGCTAACCTGTGGCATGCCTACAGCAGCAGCCTCAGCTCCCTGGACTGTATAGCCTGCATGACTCAGCAGAACTCTGGAACAAACAAAATGTTTAGGAAATTCTGAAGGCAAATCTTGCACATCTGAGTGTTMAATCTTGCAGGGATCCCTGCTTTTAAATTTACTTCAGATATCTGCAGGAAAACCTATAACTGAAAATAAAATTATTCTGAAGGGAATCTAATGTGTATTGTACTACATTTCATTGGAGTAGAAAACAGGGTATTTTTGTGGAATTGTACACATACACACAATGTAAATGAAAAAGAGAAGTTTTTTGATAACCATATTAATTCAGTCGTTCTTCAGTAAGACTGAATAGACAGTCTATGTAGAAATCCCTGTGGTCATTTTAGTGTGGTATTTTGCCAGCTTTTGATACTTGTTCCACTCTTTCCAATGTAAAGTTTGGGATTTTTTTGTTAGACTTCATTCTTTTCACATGTTTTTATTGCTAGTGGAATTGCCATTATTTCTAAACCTTGCTTGTTAGTAAAATTGATGGTTTYATCATAGAGAATGTTTAATACAGCTGTCTATGTAAAGGTTTAAGAAGAGAACTGAAAACAGGCTATGGAGAACAGGGCAAAATTACAGCAGCATAATCAAAAGAATAAAAATTAATTCTCATTTTGTGAAAAATATAAATTGCATCTTCCAGCAAGTCCAATCCTATTATAACATTAAATTCATTTCTAAAGTGAAATGAGCTTRTGCCAYTAACATTTGTATTTCTTGTTTGCTAYTGAATCTCCACTGAAGAAAGATTTAAACACTACAAAGATACTTTTTGAGGTATTGACTTTCTAAGACCAATTTGATACTTTCTTTGCCTTGTAGAAATGTCAGTCCTTTATCTCTCTGGCAATACATTTTGTGGAAGGCCACCAAATTATATTTCTAAAGTAGTCACCATCAATGCCAGTCTTTGCTTATATTATGTCCTGCTTCACATTAATTTTGTATTTTTTCCAAAGGTCTTTAATCTATTGAATGATAGCTGTGGAGTTACTAGAGTTACATCTTTAATTCTTATGAATAATGGAGTACTGAAAAAAATGAATTGGTCTTTTCTGGGAACTCATCCATACATCACAGTTTGCACATAGCTCATAGTTCAGTAAAAGATCCAATAATTACCACCACAGCACAGAATCTTTTTCCCACCCCAAGACTTGTGAGGAGTCAGTGCAGAATAAGGGTTGCATTGGAAGGAGGAGTTGTTTCCACTGTCAGAGTTGATACCACATTTTTGGGGCCAAGGTGTAATTATTTACCTTCTGCCATAGAAATTGTACAGGAAAATCAGTAAAACCTTTCTGTTTACATGTGTAATTCTGTCATAATTCCTTAGCTTGGTTATGAATACGATCTAATCACACTAAGAAAAACTAKGAATTTGCAATGTAATGACAGCTGATATGTAACAGGTTATGTCATTCAAGGGCATAAGAAGATCTTATGGTAGAGGCTGCAAGCACTTGCAGTGTTGCATTCAGCATTCGTTAGACCTCATCCAGAATGTTTTATCCAGTTTCCTGACCTCACTTAACCTTCAAACAAGACAGACAATGATTAGCTTGATTGAGCTCATGGGAAGTTTTGTTCACCCTGAAGAAGGGAAGGTAAACCAGGCAGCCTGATAGTAGCCTCCCAGTGCCTCTAAGGAGGTCATCAAGATCACAGAATCACTGAATCAGGTTGGAAGAGACCTTTAACATCATCGAGTCCAACCCATGCCCTAACACCTCAACTAAACCATGGCACTGAGTGCCACACCCAATCTTTTCTTAAAAGCATCCAGGGATGGTGACTCCACCACCTCCCCAGGGAGATGATTCCAGTACTTTATCACTCTCTCAGTGAAAAACCTTTTCTTACATCCAACCTAAATATCCCTTGGCACAGCTTAAGACTGTGTCCTCTCATTCTGTCAGTTGCTGCCTGGATGCTTCACAGTGGTGGATATTGGAGGCTAAGGGACAATGGGCATGTATTGAGACAAGAGAGGTTCAAACTGGATATAAGGAAAAATGTTTTCACCATTGTAACATCACGCGGTCGAGTGGAGGAGCAGTTGGCCCAAGGATGAAGGGCAGTCTCCCTCCTTGGGGGCTTTAAGATGAGACAGGACAAAGCCATGAGCAGCCTGATTGATTCTCAAAGCTGGCCCTGCTTGGAGCAGGAGATTGGATGARACACCTCCTGAAGTCTCTTATAGCCTTATATCCTATGATCTTCTATTATGAAGAAAATTTGTTTYTGATATTACTTCAATGCTTCAGGTAATGGCAAGAAATTCTCACCTCTCCAATAATTTCAAAGGTTCTCTCCACATCTGAGATTTATCTTTCCTAATAAAGGGAATGTAATTGTAAARCTAAGGTTTGTAGAGGAGGAGGATGTAGGGCTGATGATGGGAATACATCTACACCATAGAATGGAATTCAGTGCAGAATTCCCTGAGTTAGAATGAACCAACCTCTCTCCAAAACTCAATATACTGAAGTTAAATGAGCATGGAGAATATGGAGTGAATTAATTGACTGAAAGGTGACATCTTTGCATTCAGAAAAAGGGTTATAAAGCACAGTTATATTTCTTTGGGAAAACCCCTTCATATGCACATTGTTCTATGGCAGCAGCTTCCACAGAGGTGATGCTGTGTTTGTGGAGGGTCTCTGGCTGAAACACAAATATGACTGTAGAGAACCAAAACACAGTTTAATATATGAAACTTCAATTCTTTTGTGACCTCCTCACAATAAGTAACCAGGCTGGTTTTACAGTCTTTTATAAATGTTGTGAAACCAAYTCATATCAAATGAATGCTCTTAATTAACAATACTCCTATCATTATGCTGCCAGCCATCCTCATTTAAACCCTTTGATATGGGAATTTATCATAGATACATTGTGTTGCATATAGAAATACTTGGGTTTTTAACTTGGCTATACATATGCCSCAATGAACAGAAAGAAACTTTCAAAAGAATTACCAACTCTGACTGCAGAAAAGAAGTAGCTTTCAAGGGTTACATACCCAAGAGCACAAAAAGTTTTAAAAGCGTTATAGAGCAGAAGAAGCAAGACTGTTAAATGTAAGACATTATTGTTTCTGACCACAGGCCAATATCACTTGTCTACAACCAAAAACTTTCTCTTCCCCAGAAATATTGAACGAAATAAATTGTTCTATTCGCCCTTCGGTTCTCAACAAAACTCAGGGGAATGGAAACTGTAAGAACAAATATTTTCTAAATCAGTATTTTTGCCAGCATTGAAGAAAGTGAAATTATATTAAAAAAAAAAAAAGAATTTGCTGTTTTGAAACAGAAGAAAGCATCTGGTTAAATGATGGGTTATATGATTTCTTGCAATTTTTACTGCTGTTTCAGATCTCTGAATTATTAATAATTGTAAGTGCCTAAGTGTGAATTTTATTTATTAGTTATTAYAGTGAACTCTACAASAGGATGACAAATTTACKTTYTCTCCATTGTATTCTGCCTTAACTACAAATTAAGGATAAATTGATATCAATTTATATCTMTTTAAGCTTTGCTGCTCATTTACTTCTTTTGCTTCTAAAACTAAATCAGTGTCAAGCACACTTCCAGGACACACWGTATTGCTAGAAATGCTTGAATGGACTTTTAATTCTGAAGCACTGGTATAAATATGAATTAGCATCAATAGAAACACTCTACAATTATGTCAATGTGAACATAATCTGGATCTGACCTGTTCTTTTAAAAGATGTAAAGCTCATATTGTAATTCCTTTTGTCAACAGATATGTCAGTGCCCAGACCACATTTTAATTAACCACCCTGAATTCCCTTTGCAGATTCAATTAAGGAAAGATATTATTCTTCACTTCTTGTCCTAACCTGTCCTTCAAAGTGACAGTGCAGTTTACTGATRTATTATCAGTTATGGATTCTGAGGAACTGTTCTAGGAGTTGTTTSGACAACATTTCATAATTATGAATAAAATGCATTACTAGGAAAAAAGGGAAAATACATTAAAATGTTACAGTTACCCTTWAAACTAAGGGTAAATAAGTCCAGAACTGGGGAAGGACTTCATTAATCATCTACACACTTTTCTTTCTTAGTCCCCACATTTAGTTCTCCATAGATGCAGTAATAGCCCTATACAACAGTTTCTGTCTCTAGAATTGCTGAAATAGAAAAAGCCAGAAGAATCAAAACCAGAAATCAAAAAGCATTGATTTGCTCATCTAAATAACAGGCCCAATACTCTGTAATGAATGAATTGATACCTAAATATTTTGTGAATATTTTAATTCCATTCAATACATAGTCAATAATATAGATAAATTTGTTTTCTAGAATTGTAGAAACACCTGTTGGTAGGGAGATCTCCTGTCCAGCCTCTCATTTAAAGCAGGGCTGTCACCCAACAGGGGCAGCCAGCTCTGCCTGTGCCTGGCTGGGTCAGTGCTTTGCAGTTCATGGAAAGCACCGAGGGTGGAGATTTCCACCCCATTCCACGTGGGAGTGCTCCTCCTCGGCTGACTGAGCCTCCCAAGCTGCATCTGCGGCTGTTGTTCCCCTCCTGCATCATCTGCCAAGGCTGAGGGGAGAGCAGACTCCTTGTTTGCCTTGTTGGCCACTCCACTGATTAAATATTGCCCAAAATTTGCCAAAAAACACCCTGTGTCATCAAGTGTGATGTGTTTATAGCACACTGTAGTATGACATAAAGAAAAGGCTTTTTCCTTTTTTCAAATGTGAATCCTCTGCCTTTTTCCAAAGTCCTGAAGCCTTTCTCTGGGATTTCTTTCAACCAGACTTTGATAGTTACCAATRCTCTGTTTAACATGATTCTTTCCTGTCCCACCTCCTTATTTTCATGTTCACTATTTTGAAGACTTTGATCATCCACAGAAAAAATATAGATATTTTTCCTTGTGTTCAGTGGCACTAGCAATTATACCAAAACAGGAAAAGAAGAGGGTAAAAGAAAAAGCATAATTCTTTATGCTCAGTTTACAAGGGGGTCAATATTTTTTGATGATAGTTTGGTCCTATAATTTATGCATTTATCTTTGTGGATTGCACTAGGATAGCTTGAGGGTATATAGGACAGCAGAGAATTTGGTTAACTGTTTGGGAGCTCACACACCCTTGAGTTTGGAATTTTGAACTACATATTTTATTGGTAAGTTACATTTTAAACAGAATAGAAAATATTACAAAATAGAAAAATTACAAACTATTGCAGAATAGAAAATATTTACAGTGTGGATTATATGATAAATGCTTTCTTAGAAAATAGAAATGTTTGAATTTAGCATCTAGAGATAGAAAACCAGTCAAAAATTGAGGGAAACAAAACCAGCATTACACACAGCTCTTAAATCTCTTGTACTAACTAAGACAAGTTGTCATCACTAATTAGATCAGCTTCAAGAGATTAAACATCAAGCTTATTTTTCCATGGTGTCTAGTCCATTATAATAGCTATTTGTCTCCTTCTAASAGCAGGACTGGCCAAATAAATTACACCAGCCATAATTTACTAACGTTTCTTTAGTCTTTTTTGAATTAGGAAGAGAAGCCCTCAGTCCCGAAAGCTGATATAAAAACTTCTGCCTTTATGGGGTTTTGATGGGACTCTGAGGAGGTCTGAGGTAGGWTCAATTTTATCTGCAGAATGACCCCMCMCCMMMCCACAAAAGTAATTCTAACCTCTGWGTTTTGTTACAGCACAGACATCCCATTAAAGCACACCAAATGCAGCTCTTCCRGATGATGCAGATAAACAAAAGTTTGGAAAACAAATCTCCCCCCTGCATTCCATTTCCTTTCAGAATGAGCTCTCCCTCCAGATGCTCTCCAGCAGCTTGCTCTGCTTCCTGGGTTGCAGCAACCTTCACRGTTTCCCTCTGGGTCTCTAGGAATGCATCCTCTCCTTGACCTCCCAGGCTTGGCCCTGGATCTGCTCCTTTGCAATAAGCAAGACATGTGCTTTTTCAGGAGTCTTTTCATTGTGATCTCCTCCTTTTCCTCCCCACAGTCCACCTCACCCAAATGGCCACAGCCAGGAAAAGCAGAGGCAGCCTTCTGCTGTTCTGTCACACCCTTTMAAACAAAGCAAGAAGAAAAAAAACCCCAACAACCACAAAATAGGGACTAAGCCAAGAAGAAAAAACTCAGTTTTGTCATCTGTCAGGCAARCCAGTCAAAATTGGAGGCAGTCTGTAGTGCCTCCATCCAAACTGCAAAGCCTTTCCTGGTTTTCTGGCTCACCCTTTTCATTTTCCTACCTCGAGTAAGACCTGAGGTGAGACCTCTCCCTAGGCCCCTCTCCCTTTCTGGGGAGACAGGATGCAAATATGGAGCCAGAGTGGCTCAGRCTTCTGCTCATCCTCATCTTTCAGAGGGTGGATTACACTGTCATAGTCCAGAATAAGCATGATATGACAATTTGTATTAGGCAGTACAGAGAAAACCTGATGGATCAATCTTCCAAAATAATTAAAATATGCCTTCCTCTTGTCTGATCTTTTAGYCACCTCTCACAGCTATTGATTGTCTGTCCAGCTCAAGGCACTGCTACCTGTTGTCTTAATGTAGCATTTTGTAGGAATGTGTATGAGTTAAAGTTCTCACCTGAAGTAGGAACAGTCTCTGGGATGTGTGAAAAGAGTCTGTTGGAYATTGGGAGAGAAAATACGCAAGAACCAAGAGTTTAACCCTTTTGGTAATAAGAATGGCTCTCCCATAACCATCCCTTATCTCTTTTGTAGGCTCAGAAGCCTTTGTGTTCTCTGTCAGATTTCAMAAACGGTATCAGTTAGGATAATCTGCACAAAACTGAGGAATTTCAAATCCCATTTCCTGCAGTTTATCAGCTTCAACTTYGATTAGCACAAGAGACCTTACCTCTGCTGGGATCCACTGTGGCCTGTGTGGTGCTGGTCCATACCCCACTCCTCACTGCTTCAGCTTTCCGTCTGTTTCTTGTTATCTTATGCACTCAAAGTAGACACATCATGTCTTTACAGCCTTTCTGGTGGAAAGGCTTTTTCCTTGCTCATGTTTCCTTCAGATACATTGTGAATTCTTTCAGAAGTGACCTTTAAAATCCATTCTGACCTTGTATTTTTTATCCGTTGTAACAAATATCTTGGCAGACACCGAGTCATTCGTGCCCAAAATGTCAAAGATCCCTGTATTTTTCTACAGAGAATTTCCATATGCCACATGTGTGATTTTTCACTAAAACCCTCTGTGGTACTGCCATTATGAAGCCATTGATAGCATTTAGGATATTTATCAGCTTCTATCAGCCTCTAATGAAACAGATTTCCAGCTTCAACCTTTGCTTTTTACCAGCCGCTCATAAACTTCATAAATTTCTGAGGGGGTAAGGACCATTTATCAAAAAATAAAATTAAATCCCCATAGGCAGCTGTTTCCAGGGTCTGTAGAAATGTTTGTTTCACTTCCCAGTCTTCTCATTTCTCAAGGGAAATCCAAGACAGAGATCAAACTGAAGAACATGGAATATGTTCCACCTGTGAGTATTCAATAAAGGGAGACAGGATTTCTCTAGAGAAATTACAATAGAAGCCTGTGGTAAAAGAACACAAAAAATATATTTTCTCTTTTAAATTTTTAAGTAGCCTCCAAGACAGCAAGTATATACATCAGCATACTAGGAAGCTTTTTTCTTTATAAGTGACCTTCTATTTCCAAGATGTCTAGAGATCCTCTTTTCTGCATAGCATCAGAGGCAATATGGCTAAGAAATCCAACTACTGTGATTAAAAATATATTAATCTTGCCCCCAAGTCTGAAAGCCCTCACAGATTTAAAACTGGAAGAAAAGAGACCCCATGAGAAAAATTTCCAGGAAATCTTATAAAATTAGCTAATTAAACTGTGAGTATTCTGACTAGTTACAAAGGAAAACTACAGATATATTTTTTCAAAATATTTTTTAAGATAGGGTAATGTGGAATTTTAGGTTTGGACCTTGTAAATTACCTACCAAGCTACACTAACAATATGAATTAAAATACATTATAAATACAGCACTAAAAAGACAGCCAAGGTATCTGCATACACAATATTGAAAGAAAAGGAGAATAATATACTTCTTTAAGCCTACCTCCTTCAATTTATCCATCAGACTAGAAGAGTGTGATGGACTCATTAGGATATCACAAATCCTTTTGGCAGTGACATCTGGAAAATCTCTAGAAGGAGCTTGATTTTTCTAGAGTGAAAAAAATACTCTCTTGAGCCACCCACAGTGTTTGATACAAGTCCTGAAGGCTCTTTTTCACTCAAACATTGAGGTAGGGAAAGAATGTGGATTAAAACATCTTTTCACTTGGGAACATGCCAAGAAAACCCTGGAAACTTATTGTAGTTGCCTCACAACTGAAGTCCTAAAAATTAAAAGAAAAAAAAAAGCATACATAAATACATAAAATTCAGATAAAATGAAGTAATTGTTATTGTCTTATAGATTTTTATATTGAGTTCCTAACCTCTGGCCCTRTTCAGTTCATTTGGGTGTTTTCAATAGCTGTTGTTTACAATCCTGCATTTTTAACTCTGATGTAGTATTTCAGAGCATAAAAAGGCTATTATGGTAACAGTGAACCTTCCTTCTTTTCCAGCATATTTTTGCTGACCTCTCTTGAGTAAAGCTCATATGTTGTGTTTATTATTTAAGTATGTCAGCATCACCAAAGCACAAGAAGGGAGGAGAGCTTAGGAAAGGCTGCTCATATGCAGTTGTCAAAAGAACTGTTTGTTATGGAGTTTTTTTTGCATATACAGGTATAACATTTAATATTTTGGAAAAATTAAAAAAAAATTAAGTTAAAAATATCAGATTTACAGAACACCTCTCATATGTCCATGATATTCCTCTGGAAAGTGTAAGAGTAACAACATTGATTTATTCAAAAGAATGACTGAAACTCTCAATCATTTGTTCTTTGAAATTTTAAGCTCCTTTCACCTTATTGCATGAGAGTTTATTTAATTTGGTTTTACTGATATACTTAATAACATTGAAATGAGGCATTTCTTCTTCCATTGTCTCATAATATGGAAAATTCATGAAAACGTGAGAGCAATGCAGTGGATGGAAAATTATTGCTTTCTCTCATAAACTTGGCCAAGAAATGAAGAATGCTCACTCAAATAGTCCCCAAATACAGCAATACTTTCAGACTGGAGTGGTGTTAAGCATTTTGTTTTGTTAAGTTGGCTAACCTTCCATAAATCAAGCACATCTCTTCCAAGGTTTTAACAGTTTCTGTCCAGGTTTTCAGTGAGCTACTCCAAAACAATCCTACCATACTTTTCAGATGACCAAATCTGCTTACTAATACAAAATTTTCAAGGAAGAACATCAATATTCTCTCACATTTTCATAGTGAAATTCCATTAATTTTACACTTCTTAGATCATTTTGTTTCTAAGTATCACAGGGTGAGTCTACACTGRCATTTTAGCTCAGTTGTCATCTTTTGAAGCAAATTCCCTGATTATTCCCATTTAATAATGATTTCTGTCGTGTTTACTGACTGGTCTTTGATCCCCAAACAAACTGGATTTTGGAATGAGAGTGAGTAGGAGGTGATCTTTGGCAAGCTTGAGTAGAACCAGAGCAGCAATAAAGCCTCCTGATATGTGTGAYAGACAGATCCTTCCTAAAAACAGTTTCATTTTATTCATTTGCTTATATTGGTCTGTGCTACTTGCAAGTGTGGACGCTGTTTTTAACTGGACTTTGATTTCATAGACCCTCACAAGATGTAGAACCAAATTCAAGTATGATTTAGGCACTTAAAATGTCATTTAAATGTATGTAGGACTTYGAGGTGTGATCATCTTTGGTACTCACAAAAATTTTATCAATTGGTTATCTGCATCTTTAAATGCCTAAGTATCTTCAAAATTCAAAACCTTCTATTTCTGTGATGCACTTCCACTTYCTAAAAATAAGCATAAATAATAATACCCGGTTTGACAGGATCTGATGAGGATAAATACATCAAAAATTGTGAGCTGCTCAAATTATGGAATGAGAGGGTTGAATCACAGATTGCTTTCATATCAGAGATCAAGGTTAAACAAAGGCTAAAGCTCTGCATACATGATTTGCAAATGCAGTTATGCTAATAGCATGATGATTTTAATTAGATGATCAGCTGCATATCTGACTTCTGATAATAAGTCCTAATGTGACTTGCTAATCAATGTCAGGTATGGGAATAGAATGTAGAATTTCTGACTTGTGAATCCGTGCACTAATTGCTAAACTAGAGTGCCTCCCCAATGTCATCCTTCATTGCAAAATGTTTTATCTCCTCCTTGTACTCATATCATGTTTCATTTCAGCAGCTTTTTGTAGATCCTCAGACMCTTAAGACCAGTAGAATACATTATAATCAAACTTTCAAGCTACTAAATAATGTGGACCAAAAATTTTTTTTTTGTATTTCCTAGTGGGGAATTTTTTTTTTCACTTTTTCTTACCATAAATTATCATTCTTAATTTTTTTTCTGGGCTGTGGAATGTTCTTTTCAAAGATGCATAATTTTGTCTTCCAGATTCCAAAAGATGATGAGATTGTCACTTTCCATGAGAAGAAATGTCAGTCATTAATTGCCCTCCATCTAGCAAGATGCTCAGAAATAAGGTCAGATTCATTATGTTTTCAAAAGTTGCATTTAATTGGCAGTTTCTATGTTTCTGATTTCTGCTTTCAGCCTCAGTAACATCTTGCTAGGCGTTTAGCTGCTAGATTAAACATTCCTACAGCTCAGATCATAGATTGCTGTACAAAGCAGGCTATGAAAGAAAAATAGTCACTTTAATCACATTGCTTAAGTCACTGTGGGACATGGTTCTGATAGCTAAGGAAATAATAGAATTATTTTCACTTCAACTGTATTGTTTTTCTCTTTCATTTAGCGATATTACAGGCAAATCCTAAATAGCAACTATTACAAAAATGCATTTTAAAGTGGAAGTGAAAGACTTGCCTGGATTAATTTAGCTTTCCCATGGACAATCCCTGAATTCTATACCTGAAGAGCAGGCAAGGAAAGGAAGGAAGGAATTYTTCCTTCTTTAAACCAAAGTGTGTTGTTGTCAGCTGTTTCTTTGGGTTTTGTCGATGCATCAGAAAACCATCCTAACAACTGTGATTCCCATTAATTGGCTCACTGGAATAAATACAGCTGTCAAGGCAAAATAGGGCATTGTGGAATTTCCATACACAAAAAMTCATTGCCCCTTCAAAAGAGGAATGTTAGCATTAATAAAATGTTAACAGTACATGAAGCTGACATCACAAGCTGAAAAATGCTTAGATTCAGCTCATTGAATCTAACCTTTGTTTATATAAAGTATTGCATGAAATAGAACCAAAATTTCATATCAGGATGATGTTTGTGTATAAAATTGCTTTCAATTGAGAATATTCATATAAAACTTAAGAATAAGAAGTTAAATTACTGAAAAAGAAGATTTTTTTTTCCTGAATACATAGTGCTACTTACAATGGTAAATGTGTGATAATATGTGTAAAACCCAAAATCTATTAAAATATCTGCAATTCCTGTATTTAATTTTATCTTTACCAAATTAAGTGTTCATAGATTGTGGCCTAATTGYAACATGATGTTTAATTTTTCATCTTATGCAGAATTTTACAGTGGGGAAGGGAAAAACAGCAAGATGTTTCTCATTAAAAAGTGCAYGTTTGCTGCTGCAGCTGCAGCTTTGGCTTCATTTCATAGTTAGAATTCTCAAAGGGCATTGAAAGAATAGTAATAGCCACTATGGCCCCAAACTTATCACCTCCTAAATACAAATGGAAAATTTAGACAGGAGGAAAATTAAACTTGGTTTCTCTTCTAGTAAAAAAAAATTCACTAAAAAAACCACCCAAGAAACCCCAAAACAGCATCAAACCCCCCAACCCCAAGACATTAACTTATATAGTTAGACCAATGCCAGTGAACCAAACTCTAGAAAAGAAAATAACTACTTTTCTAGTAGTTATTTTGGGAATGTTGAAKTTTCTCTTTTTCCCCTTGTAACACACTCTTGTCCTGTTCACCAGGAAAAGCTGTCTGATAAAGAGYTGTACAAGCAGAAATTCAGCTCCCACAGAGGAAAAAAATGTAATTCTTTTGAACATGTACACACACATGTACCAAAAGGTTCCATCCAGATAGCAGGAACATCCACAGCACGAATTATGGAATAATATAGGAATGTTCATTTATTGTGAACTCTCAACTCCTCACCTTTGCCCTGCTGATGAATCCATCCCTCCTGGGATGAGTGGAACAGCACCAGACTCTCAGAAATCTGCCAAAARCAGGAATTCTGGGAGGCTGAACAAAAAGTTGATTTCCAAAGTGAACATAACTGGCAAAAAATAAAAATCTATGGCGAAGTTTTGAAAAGTAAGAGAAGGGAAGACTCCTGCTTTKCTTTTTCCAAATGCAAGATTCATTTAACATTTTTGCCTAATTAGAACACATGCAGTAAAATAAATTTTAAAAGCCTGGCAAGACAAAATACTACAAACAATAGGGTGGAGAATGGAAAAGTATGAACAGAGATAAACAGCCTTAATCACAGCTCTTAGTTGTGTGTTGGAAAATGCTCCACGTTACAAGTTTAGTTTATAAATTTGAATGGAATAGAATGAAAACATATGTTAAATAATAAAAGAACCACTGAAAAATAATAAATTCTGATGACTCTGGAAACAAAAATTTTAATAGTTTAAATAAAGAAAAGTCAATAAGTTTCATTTAGATAGAGTAAAATCACATTTTATCCTGTATTAATATATCTTGTAAATCCAGTGATTAATATTCTAGAGAAGATRTATTTTTGTTCATTTTATTATGTTACAGTGTGAAGATAAATCCCATACATTATGCWTCCAGTACACCCTCAGTCAAACAGGGAAGATCTGAATTATGTTCCTAATGTTTACAAAGTTAAGAAAAGAAAGCATACACTAAAATTTATATATTCTGAAAGATCAAAAAAGATGGCCAATTTTAAAATACTCCCTTCCAGAACATCTCCCACGGGCAGACACATTTCTGCAGGAATGAAACAGARTTATTTTGTATATAATTAAAACTCTGAAATCATTGCTTACTTACCAAATTTGACCTTGGTGCTCAGTGATAACAAAAGATAGAATGCCTCCTTTGTTCATCCATTATAAACACACATCAAATATTGCAGGGGGAGCATCTGGTTTTAAGAGGCACTTACTTTGGAATGACAGACCCAGAGATGTAATATTCTAAAGTGATACATTTTGATTTCTATTACTGGCCCTCACAATTATCATCAGTATCTCTATAGTGKGTTTTTCCTATTCTGCCCAACAAACCGTATTTCTGTTAATTATATGACTAAATTAGTCATTCCAAACTTAATACCTCCTAAAGCCATCAGCAGATGTTCCTTTATAATCATTGATGTCATTCCCTAAATGATTGAAAAGGAGGCATTGCTGGAGTGCTATGAGTGAATGGTAACTTTGGTGTTCTTGTCAAACTTTAGCTGTGGAGCAGGGAAGCATCTGGCCTGCCTCACTCAGACAGGCTCTCTGCACTGACAGTAGCACTTCCAACAGGAAATTCACCCTGCTCAAAAACACAGGGRAGAAACAGCCCTGTCACACTCCTCTCTCTGTCTCTGCAATTATTATAGCCCAGTCAAAATTGCTACCTTTGAAATGCAAACTGGTAAAACTGATGTAGCCGAATGTGGTTACAGTCTGCAGGTCAGATTCTCTTCTTCATTTCAGCTGATCTTGTTTTAGGTTTCAATAGGATGAGATGCCTGCCCAGTCTGGCAGGAGAAAAGGTGTCTCTGCATGGTGAATAACATTTAGCACCTTCCACAAGTGTTCTCCCAGGCAAGTGCTACAGTCACATGAAGCCAGAGATAAATATTCTTAGACTGCTGATGCTTATTTTGAAGTCAAAAATAATAATACAGTTATCTCACTTAAGAGATCTACATAGGCATTTAATGCAATATTTTTAAAATATGGAGGACACAAACAAAGCAGAGAGGCAATGAGRGGAAATGGGATTTACTTGGACTTCCAGCTACAACCTTTGAGAATATCATGTCTTTTCTCCTCCTTGCTTCTCTATCAATCTGTACCACAATTTACTACTGGAGAAAAAAAATTACTGTTTTCCCTCTAAATAGCTATCAGCATGTTCTTTCTCAATAAATCCTAGTGAGATCCCTGGTGGTGGCATAACAGTTAACAAATACAGAAAGTGATATGGAATGGCTTCATTTCCCCAGCATATTAAAACTACAGTTGTCAGCATTTAATGTCTCTGATATCCTTAACCCCCTACAAGTTGTAGAATTAGCTAAAGCTTTGCCTCTAGGTATCCCATCAGGATGCTCCAATACAGAGATTTACATTCAGTGTGACTCTCTAGGAGTAAAATATCTTTTTTGACATACTTAATGCGTCATAATAACTGCAAATTTATTGTATCAAGCATTAACCACTTTCTCCTTCATACATGCCTGGAGCAAGGAAGAAACATCACTATTACCATAGCTATGCTACACTGAATGAACAAATATGCAGAAGCCTTRCTGCAGACTTCAATCATTTGCATTATTTTTAAATGATATAATTTTAAAAKACGTTCATTTTAGAGCCGTAAATGAGAATGGAGCAGATGGTTGGAGCTTAATTTAGAGTAATTTGTCTATTAAAATACACTGCATTGCCAGTGAGTCTTTGTTAGAACAGTAACTCATTACAATGGAGTTGTAATTTATGGGGCAGAGGAAAAGGTATTGGACCTTTAGGAAAAGTTTGCAATCTTTTTCACTAGGAGAAGTGAACACAGATAAGCTTTACAATGCAAGATTATTAAGAAAAAAAAATGGGAAAAGCAAAAATAATAGAATTAAGATTTGCAGTCCTTTCAGAACTCCCAGTGYTCCTACACAGCAAGGATATTCACATGCACAAAAAGAAGGACCTTCTTYAAATAATGTTAATCATGGATTTCTTCATTTGCACTGACTTTTAACTGTTGGAAAATGTAGAAGTTTATGGCTTCACATTACATTTGTAAGCAGTAAAGATTTTTATAAAATATTTTTTAGAAATATTTTGAATAAGCAAGTTATGCCTATTGAAATTCATTATTGCATTTTTCTCTGCCTTAAAACATATTTTAAGGCTTTTTCATCTTAATACAAAACCCCAATAAGGCTGTTAATGTGTTCAGCCTGTATTAGAATTAATTTTTTGTTCATTATCTATCTGTAGGGAAAATGAATGAGCAACAGGGAGGCAAAAAGCTCACATGGGATATAACAATTTAGGTTAATCAAAGCTAAAGGTAATGTGAAGAACTTTAAAGGGACATAAAATATAAAAAGCATAAGTTTCTTTCAGAGAAAACTCCCTGCTGTTACAGTCAAGCTGGCATTAAGTGAAATAAATTTTGGGGGTTTTCATATATTTTCCCCATATCTAAATTTATTTTTTTAATGTCAGAAAGGAAATGTTTCTTTAATTTTGATCAGATTACCAAAAATTTTCCCTTATACTTGGAGCTTGCTGAAAAGATGGTGATTAAACACATTGAAATGTGCTTAATTGAAATTCCACAGGAAACAATACTAAATCTGTTATGAGGTTTGTATTCATAAAAACAGRTATGTGTGTGCATTTACCTATATTTTTATCTCACATGGATATGTAGTGCTCATATCTGGTTGCAATGAGGGAACACTGACAATTATGAAATATATTGAAAACTTCAGTACCTTTTAACTCCTACAGTTATTTCATTGTGACAAAATGTTAGAGTAATTTGTTAGGGGTGGTGCTGGGGTGAAAAGTTCACATTGTGGCATCACAGAATGGTTTGGGTTGGAAGGAACCTTTAARACCAGCTGGGCAGGGACACCTTCCACTAGACCAGGTTGCTCCAAGCAAATTTGCTGTATTAAGAATTGTCTGCCATGTATGACTGTGGCAAGGAGGAAACAGAGGCTTAGGATAAAAGTGGTTTTTTTCCACAAACCAATAATACCTGAGAAATACCCACRTATCCAAAAGCAATTCCTGATTGAGATATTCTAGAACAAGGCTACTGAAAAAGAGCTGCAGTGCAATATCTAATTTTCTATCTTAGGAATGTATTCTATTGGATATAAAAGTATTCTGCTCTCCAAGCTGACTGTATAATAAACTAAAGCCTTGATCAATTTAGAAGGCCACACATAAATATTATTAGCATAAAATGGAAAAAGTGAAAGGCAAATCCATGCTACAAGGCAGCAAGTTTATTTTAAAACAAAACACTAAGTAAATTTCATATGATGGGACTTGCAGTTGGTAAAAAGAGCCTTGTGTCCTGGATTGTGTGGAACTAGAAAAGGGAAGGAACAAGATARCATTGTGTGATTTCCTCTTTTCAAATTACTCTGMTGYTTGCCAAATCTGTATCTTCTKGAGCYTGCACTAAAAACATGAATAARTGTCTAATAWCCCCCATAGCTTCTATCTAATTTATACAGTACATTTTATAAATTAGTGGATAAGTTTTTTATCTTTTTGCCAAATATCCAAGCAATTGCTGAAGTGCTAGACATGGGTAATGACATTTGGTTCTACAGTAAGAGAAATAATTTCCAAAATTTTATATGTTGTATGATCTTTAATTTTTAAGCAGAAATGAGCAAAGAAAAACAAACAAACACCAAACAGCAGAACCTGATGGACTAAGAAAACAGTCTCTTCATGATATGCATAAACTATTTTAATAAGATAGTGATGAGATCTAATTTTTGAAAGTGTATAAAAATCAGGAGTCAGAAATCTAGTCATATATCCTAGTGTAATAATTTTAGAGTTACATTCAAAACTCTCAGTTAATCACCAAAAACATCCCTTCCACCCCGGTTTTTTTTGAAAAGCAGGCTTTGTTTYAATTTATTTTAAATTGGATATATAAAACCAAGTCTCTCACAGCTCACTTCTGATTCTRCCTATTGACTACAAAGGGAACTAAGGGTAACCAGCTGAGACCTAAATATCTGACTTCTGGGTGTCTGAAGCTCTCCAAAAACAATTCTACCCTGACAGTTTTAAAACTGTGATTGTGTTATGTGTCTTCCTTGCAGCATAARTAAATACAAGATTTCAATAATCCATTTTATAATGGCATGAGCTCCAATGCAAACTGTTCCACTCTATCAGAAAACATCTGGTCCTGCAGCTGGCACACACAGGGCTTAGAGTTTCTGCATGGTGAYGTATTTGGGTGTTCCATGCTCACCTGGAAAGCAGTAACTTTCACCATAGATTCAAAGATTTGAACTTCACTGAGCTTGGCAACAAGCTACTGTATATTTTATGTAGACCTTTTTGGATTATATATATATATCTATGTAGAAACATTCTGGTAACACATCAGTAACATTTTCAAGCACTAATCATGCAATAAACTGAAGACTTCCAGCTGCACAAAATCCCTCTGTATCAAAGAACATCTTGTATTTTTGTCAAGTAGCACTTACTCAGATTCAATAAACCATATTCAACTATATTTTTGGAGCCTGTGCTTTTCCAAATTTGAGATAATTTCCTAGAAGGTGGTTCTGTATAGASAGAAAAATAAGCAATATGAAGTGTATTAGATTACTTCCAGAAAGACTGAAAATATTGTTAATACTATTCAATATATTTAATGAAAAATACATGATGTGAAAGAAGCCTGATATCATTCTATAACAGGACTAAGTCAAGTCAAAAATTTAACTGTGTTTGGTTCAAACTCATTATACAACTGTGTTCAATTAGTGTCTTCAAGTCACACTGAGATCCTCTGAGGAGAAATGTTGGATTCCATAAGTGCAAAAAACACTTCGATGGTGCAAAAATACATCTCAATTTCCAGAATTCCCAAAAAGAAACTATAATCCTCTGGCAGCTGGCAACATGTTGTTGATTTATGGCATTGCCTGCAATGAAAGCCTTGGCAGTGTGGCTTCAAGGAGGGTTGAAAGGAAGATCTTGGTTGTCCCAGTACTGAATCCAACCCCTGAAAGTCCATGGGGCTGCATGGATACATGGCCAGGGTCCCCAMTTTTCCAGGGTCTGCTCTGGACAGRGTGCACTTAACAGYAGCYTCAGGATGAACAATGAAAGGATTAATACCAGGCCTTAATGCAGAAAATAGTGAGGCTGTGAATGGGCATAAAACCAAAGCTGTTTGTTCACCCATAGGACATTCCTCCCCTGTACTCACAGCATCCTGTGTRTTCCTGCTTTCCAAAGGTATCTAGAAACAAATCCAAATACAGATTCTAAACAACACAAATGGAAATTCTCTCCTCCCTGGAAGATTCAGTGTTGCAGGATTATTAATTGTGGGGTGGTCAGCACCCCTTCCATGGGCATTGAAAAGTCAGGGCTTCATTTGATTCCAGGCTTGAAAGAAACCATAAATAAAATGYTCTGTTCTTTCCACTAAAGAATAACAGCACTCTAAACAGTGTCAGTAATACAGAATTGCACCACAGATTGCTTCTGAAAGCAATAACAATTTTTATAAGTTTCATAGAAATTCATTTTTCTGTATCTTAATAGTAAAAATGATGGCTTCAGATGATTAAATGAAGCCTGTATAAATAATCCGAAAGGTTTTATAAAATGAAACCTTTTCACCTAGCCAAAGCAGAGACATTTTTGCTTATTTGTTTGAAGAGCAACTATACAATAAGATTTATTTCAGAAAATCTCTTAGAAAAATGATCAGGGTAATGTTTCATGGAAAGAATTTAAATATAAGACCAGTACAGCATTTATTTTCTCAAGTATTACTTTCCAACTGCCAAGATATTTCAAAGCTACATTTTTCTTATCAGTCTACTCCATAGTTYATATCTTAAAAACTTCAGCTTAGAAATCCTTTGCAGTCAGGTATTAAGATCCACAGCAGCCCAGAACTGTAATGAGTGGGTGAATATTTGTTTGGCCTACAGCCAAAATTAGCATCTTCTCCCCTGGTTTTAGTTATGTGATGATGGATGCCAGGGTGCAGCAGGGCCAGTCACTGCTTTGGGCTGAGCACTGGGAGCAGGGAAGGGTCCTCATGGGGAGAGGAGTCCTGAGCCCTTGGATGGGGCATGGGTGAGGTCCCAGGTCCCAGGAGACTGCTGAGGACCATTAACTCTACTGGTGTCCCCAGGGTCCTGACAATGTGGAATAATTTTAAAAACTAATTAGGTAGTAGAAAAACTGAAAAGGCAAAATTCTGCTAGAAAAAGGAAGATTTTAAGCATTGAAAGTCACCTGACTAGAAACTTTTCTTTGTCCTTGAAAATATTTGCTATTCTTTTTCCTAACCAGAGTTCAAACTTTAAGTGTGAAACACAAGACTGCAACTCAAAACTTTGAGCTGGGCACCAAAAGCATCTTCAGCTGCACAAATCTCTCCAAATTGAGCCTTTTCATCTCTGTGTGCTCAAAAATTGGTATAGCCCATTAATTAACTTATTTAGATTGAATAGAATAGGATCTTCTGCTCTGGGATTTGTAAGTAATGTCTCAGTCACTTGAAATGAGACTCAGCACCATTGACTGCATCCACTGACCTGAAAATACATTTTCCCCCAGCTTTTGCTAAAGTCTTCAAACATCAACCCACAAAATTTTTATGACAATTGATGTTTGTCTGAAATGTGTATCTCCCTAAAACATTTTACAATGCCCTGTAGCAGCCCTGAAGAACAAAGATAATTGAGAGAGCCAGCATGAAAAGTATATACAGTCTCAAAATACTTCAAATCTTCACTGTGCACAAATCTTGCACCTGGTGCACAACACATACAGATTACTATGAGAGGTTATATTAAAGCTTTCTGTTACAAGCAACAACAAACTTTGATTTATATGTTCAATATTGGACATATAATTCTAAAAAAATTAATTTTATAATTATGTTTGGAGGAAATTCATGGGAATGACAACACAGTTTGAAAGTCTTAACTCATTCCCCTGGAGAAATGCTGCCAGTCACACTTTGCTCACCTCAATAGAAAGTTTGTGGGTAGATAATTAATTTAAATTTTCCTAGAGAAGAAAAAAAAATTACAATGATTCTTCCTCTTCTGCACAGACAATAAAAATTTCACTAAAATCCTGGCAGCGCAACACTATAAAATTTGGGGGTTGTTCAAGTGTCATAAAATTAATTGAAACACTCCTTAGCAGCTTCTGTGCATGCAGTTTGGTACTTTCAGAACTGTGCTGGCTGGCCAAGTTATAACTGGAAGGAAGAACTTAGTAAAGGGAATAATTTAGGAAACTGGAAAATGCTGTCACTATAAATTTCAGGTACCTTTTTTTTTGGGTTGGTTGGTTGGGTTGGTTTGGTTTGGTATTTTCCCTGGCAGTATGGACATTCCCTAGACAGGTCTGTTTTTTAATGGAATTCCAGCTGCCAGGTTTGTGCTGAAGTGCTCAGAATTTAAGAGATGTCTCTGTACCTGCCTTATATCTGTGGTGTGGTGGCACTGATGACCTAAACGTTTTCTGAATTATTTTTGCTGCCAGACAGTGCTGACAAAACACAGACAAAATTTGGCAAGCCTCTGGAGGGCAGAGCATTTCTTTGTTCTCCCTACAGAATCAGTTAAGTCAGATGGAGCATCTGACACCTTGCTGCCAGTGCTCTCTAAGACAAATTTATTGCTTGGATGAAAAATAACACCCCRGGTTCTGAGTCCCCCAGATGCAATGTTGAAGACATGCACTTCATCRGGCTCTGAGTGAGAGATGCTGCTGACTGCTTTCTTTGGCCACAGTTTGCTGTGTGTACAGTAAATTGTACACAGTATCAGAGAGGATGTGGTGAGCAGGAAGGGGAATGACCTGTTTGTCTCATCCCACCTAAACACACTGGATTGCAAAGAGGTCACAGAAAGGAGAAGCAGATTTCTAAATCCCTGAAGAAAAATGATCACACTGAGCCTGGGGAATACTTTGGAATGAAGGTAGGAAGAGACAGAGGAAACTGGGAGGTTGCAGCCTGGAAAACTGGGAGGAACAGGAGGATCTTCCTGCCATTGTGAGCAGACCCCAGACTGCTCAGAAGTAATGRAAGATTTTCCTACAAACATAACTAACTGACTGGAACATATGGCATTTAACCAATCTTACTCAAACTTTTGGGCACCCYGTGTTCCCTTGAACACAAACTTACAGCCTCCTGAGGAGGCTRTGCAGGATAAATAATAGTCACCACCAGAAACCTCATGAATCATTGGGAACATAATTGAATGCATCATTACCAAAGCAAAAAGAGTGAAAAATTTCATTGCTCGTTCTGCTTTAGATTCTTTTTCAGAAACATTAAGACAAAAGAGAGAAAACAGTAAAGATTGCATAAATTCATATCAAAAGAACCCAAAACCTCTGAATATCTTGAGCTGCAAGGTACATTGTCCTGCATACAGCCATTTAAGGGTGACTGAGTGCCCAACACTCCTGAAGGTACTGCTTTTCAGATGAGCCAAAAATTGTCTCAACACATAGACAAAGTTGGAAGAGAAAAATGTTGGCACTGGAAATAGAGGAAACCTCTGCTTGCAAAAAGTAGTAGGGATATGAGCAAAGTATTCCATAGAAGAAAATGTCGTGTGTGCAAATRCAAGAGGAAGAGGAACTGGTTAGGYAGCAGCTCTGCAGAAATAAAGCTGAGTTAATACAAAGCACAAAGCATACTGGAATCTATGATACACAATCACAGAATAATAGCAATCATTATGTTAGAACAGAGTCATAAAAGATTATCTGTCCTATATATATATATATATATATATTTTTTTTTATCTGTCCTATGCCTCACCACTCTGAGAAGTCCTCACTGCATCCCATCCCAGACTTAGTTCAAGAAAGCTACAGATCAGCAAGACTGCATATCTTGATACCACATTACTTCTAATTCCTGACAGAGCTGTTTGTCCTTTGACTGGACACAGAGCTACACTGACATGTTTTTAAAGACTCAGTTGCCARCACCCAAGAAAGCACAGCTAATATACTACATGTGTGAATTGTCTTCTAGCCACAATTATCTCTAATTGATTACAAGGAACAGAAATTCTAGATAATGTTTTCCTTAATATCCCCCTGCAGTTCTTGACTTGTAAGATATCTGATGTGCAGCTCATTAAAATCATCCTGCAGAGAAGAACAGCTCATTGCCATTTGCTCCTCTCAAAGAATCAGTGATTTTTCCTCTGTACCTTGCAATGCTAACAGCTCCTGAATAGCATCCAAATTTACACTAACCTCGCCAAAAAATTATTCATGAAAAGATCATCATAACAACTGATCCAATTCAAGTATTTCTAAACCTCTTTGCTTTGCTAGGGCTGAAGGTCAAGAAACAAACATTCAAGCACACTAGAAGTCTGGGCAGAAGAACATTGAGGAACTGAAGGTCAGCAAGTGCTTATCTCCTGTGAGACTTAATCCAAAGAGCCACAAGTCTCTCTATTCAGATTCAATTYCATCTTTCTTGAATTCTTATAATCAAGCTCAAGCCTATCTTTTTTACATCCCCAGATACACTATTCTTGCCCATTGGCAAATTTCAGACATTATCTCAGCTTTTCAGATGACATTTCCATGGATTATTGTGCTGCAAAGCTGTCAACTTCCAGTGTTCATGGTCTCTCACATGGATATCATCCAACAGTTAATCTCTTCTTACAACCTCTGAGGAATTGGAAATATCAATAGAATATCCTGGAGTAGGTTCTGGAAAATTTCTCAAGTCTTTGAAAATATGGCTTACAAGAAAACCAAACAACAAACAAATCTCCCCAGCCCTGTCAGCTGTTTCTCCTGYTAGAATAAAGATAGATCATTGTTTCTACATAAGGAGGTAGGGGAAAAAAAAATCAGACCTAATTTATGGGCAATGGACTGATAAATATCACATAAAGACTAATGATTGAAAACCTAAATAAAAGTTTTATTTGCAACAGGGTTACTTAGCTATTAATCCAGTAAAGTTGAGGTTGTCTCCCAGCTGCCTGATGCAGACTGAGATTTCTTGATGTATAACCAGGCTCCTCATGGTTTCTTTTATTGCCTTTTAAATACTGCTTTTTGTTTTTCTATTTTCACATGTTTTTGATAAGATGTTGGGACTACAAGGTACTGGTATGTGGATGGTGCAAACCACATTGACACTGCATGTGCTATCCCATCACAGCCCTTCCCATCTGATGATCCTCAAAGGGTTTCATGTCTGTGATGGAATCAGTGAGAGTCTCACTATTATTCACATCTTCAGTGTCTGGTGGGATCATAGTAGCTCTTAATAGACATTAACTTTTACATTTCTCCTGCACCAAGACTGTTCTTGGTCCTTTTTTGAGGCCCTCTGGCTGGTTGCCACTACTCTGCTGTGGTTTTCAGCCTTGCAGAGACATTACAGAGTGTTGATAACATTATCTCAGGATTCATTGCATTCTCCATGTCCTGGAAATTTTGCCCCATGCTGTCTTTCCACCAAAAGTGAATTTTTCTGAGTAACTTTCAATCTTACCTCACAGCACAGATATTTCAAAACGTGTCCTGTGACCATTCAAGCACACTCTTGTAGTGCTTTTTTATAGCCATTTTCTAATGACTTTGATTTAGGACTGTAGCTCAAATCATACACCCATTCCAGGTGCATTTTCTGAGCATATTAAGTATCTACTAGCAATAGCTTTGGTCTCCTAGTTTTAGATGAGTATTTTTTTCTAATTTGCCATTGAAAGTCACCCCTTTGATCTAATAATTTTGCAGGGTAGTAGCATTTTAGTCATGATACAGCTTTCTTTTTTTTCCTTAAAAAATTTGGGGGTTGAGCACTTCACTATTTTGTTGGAGGATTTCTCACCAGTTCTAGGCAGCTGTGCTGAAAATTTCAAGGGTTGAAATGATGCCTCCATTGTAGGCAGCTACATCCATCTTTTTTTTATATCTTTATAACACTGAAGATATTYTGTGTTCTTGTAGGTTTGCAGGCTGTGAGGAAATATTTCCAGCTTCATCTTGCCTCTAAGTGTGCCATWTCCTTGGTTTCCTTCTCTGTTGGTTCATGGGCTTCTCACCAGGAATCTGCATTTGTCCACTGGCTCTTCAGTWAATTGTAGATGAGCAAGACTTGGCCTCTCTTCTCCAGTCCAATGTTGCTGTTTACTTGACATTAAATTATGCCTGGCTCCCTAAACCAGCAGCAATTGAATTTAGTCATTGGTCTAACAGCATAGCTGCAATCACAGAAATAAAATCACTGGCATTTTTCTGCAAAACTTCATCCTCAGCACCTCCTCATCTTCCAAAGTTACACTGAAGTTCTCTTCCCCTTTTCTAGAAATCTTTGCAGCCTTGTTGATTGTTACTTCTTTCCTCTTGTGATAGCTTAACTTCAGAGGATAAAATTATTCTCTTTCCTACACACTGTGCTTTATTGCCTAAAAACAGGCAGTTTTTCTTTCTGCACATTGTTTTCCACATAATGTGCACCATGACAGGCATGCTTGTATTTCAGGTCACCTGCTTCCCCTCTTGATTCTCATGCCTTGAACCTTTTGTATTTTGAATTTATTACCTATGCAATTTTGTTGGTATTAATTTTCATTTTGGATTAATTTCTTGTCTTGATCCTTTTATGTGGGCTTGTTTTTAATGTCATATTGTCTGGAATGCCATGTCTTGTGTACAGTCCCACCCCTAGCTAATTATTTTTAATATATTTGATGTTACATGTGTATTTTTCACTTTTCAGCAATGAAAAATACTTTATTTTTTTGCTCCTCAGTTGTGGGTGTGAGGCCAGCATTCCTTTATACTCTTTTCAGGTATGTATTGGTAAATGGTRCTGTCTTAGATCCACATCCAATAAAGATGAGAGACTTTACAGCTAATTCCTGGCAGAGAYATGAATTACCTGATACTGTACCAACAGGGTATCAGATAAATGGGCCTGCAGATTCCCCTGTGCTGCATCCACACTGGGAGCCAAATTTCAAGATTCACTGMTGTGGACATGGAGCCTAGACTTGAGAAGAGCTTTGGGAAATCCCTTTAGCTGCAGTACAGATGTATATGGACATAGATAACTGAAATAAAGTCCTATATAAACGTCTTTTCTGGCCTTTTAGGTGTGTTTCCAATCAATGGCACATTGCTGACTTACCCTTTTTGTATTTTCCATCATTTTCCCGTCTTCATCCCTCACTGACTTTGCACCAGACAGGCACCAGTTCTGCTTTCTCATTGATTTCACACTTGTAGAAGYAGGATTTTAGCTAGAACTTCATCATTCCCTGGCATCTGAGGCTTTCCATGATACCTCATACCTTTGTTTCCACTGCTGATTTGTTTCCATTTGTTTGCTGATGCTTTTGCTAGATTGGGCACTGGCACAGTGCTTCACTGACTTACTAGCTAGGCACTTGCTGGTGAGTAGCATGAACGTAGTAAAACCCTTGTAAAATGAAAAATCAGCCTGGAATGTAGGTAGCCAAAAATGAGTGAGATTATTTGCATCCAAACCATCAACTCATCTTTAAGCTACAACAAATGCAATCAGGACCACTTTGGTGCTGGGCCTTGGATATTTTTCTTGTTCTTACAATATATTGGTGTTAGAGATTTGTTTTTCCTGTTCTATTTTAAGTAGAAACACTAAMATCTCCTAAAATCTGTGAGTACCATCACCTCCTACATTAAAACCTTTCCTATCCAGGGCTGCATAAAAAGAACTGAGCCCAGCAGGTCACAGGAGGGAGGTGATCCCCCTCTGCTCCACCCTCMTGAGGCCCCACATGGAAAATTGTCTCCATTTCTGGAGTCCCCAGGTTAAGAAATACAAGGATCTGTTAAAGGGGYTGAARAGGAGGGCCATGAAAATGATCAGAGGGCATGAACAGGTTTCCTGTGAAGACAGGCTGAGAGCTGGAGCTGTTCAGTCTGGAGGAGACTCCAGACTGACCTTTTAAAATAAWAAGGGGCTTATAGGAAAAGAGGAGAAAACCYTTTYACCAGRATCTGTAGTGACAGGACAAGGGTCAGTGGTTTTATACTGACAGAGGGCAGATTTAGACTGGATATAAAGCAGAAATTGAGACTGGAAGGGGMTTTGAGCAACCTGGTCTAGTTTAAGGTGTCCCTGCCCATGRCAGAGAGGTTGRACTGGATCTTTRAAGGTCYTTTCTAACCTTAACCATTCTGTGATTCTGWGATCCTCTRTCTCTCTTTGAGGAGGTTTACAGCTCTCCCAATCTTCTGAATGCTTACTCAATTCCTTTCACACCTCCCTTCAATCCAAACAGYTCATCAGGAACACTTCTGTCATTGCAAAAGTTCTTTTACAATGAATTGCAGATTTTTTGAAAACGGAAATTTTGTGCTAATGTGTAAGTTTAATCAATTAACCTTTTATTGGAGTCCATCTCTGGGGTAGAGAATGAAATTGATAATAGAAGAGTTGTTGTCAGATGAGTCACTTCACCTGTGGTGCATCCAATCAAGCTTTACATGATTTCACTCAGGGACCTATTTGAAGTGGACATTCTTCCACCAAAGCCATGATTATGTAAAGTGGGATTCTTCTTTCTCCTGACTGCAGCTCTTCCACATAAAGAAGTGTTTATTGGAGCAGAAAATTGGACAAGTGCCTGACATACTTAGTGCAAGTTCCTTAACTATAGCTCTTTTCAATAAAGCAAGGAGAATATATCCTTCTTGGRCTTGGAGCTTTCTGAATTAAATTTCTGAATTTCCAAAACAACTTCAGTTTCAATTTACCCTTTTTTTTTTTTCAGGGCATTGCATGTCGTTCCAAATTCAAAATAAAAGAAAGTTGGAARCTGCAAAAATTCAGGAACAGTTGAGTCAACTGTAAAAGAAACAAGTTTTATGCATMATAAAGGCACACTAAATCCCACTGATTCCTGCACCAAAATTACATCAGTGATAAATGTCTCATGCCACATTGGTTCTTGGTGGRTACATCAGCAGTTTATTCCTCTGTACCTAATCTTAAAGAAATAGAGTACCATGCACTGTTTTCAGTTTTGGCTGCAACAGCTCAAGRAGGCTGAACTTGAGCTAGAGCTCATCCAGAGGATAGAAAAAAATAATGAACAGAGATCTGGTGCAGATTTTAGTCTTATTCTTGTTCTAACTAAATTATTTCAAAGCATCTAAATATTAGTTCTAGACATTGCTAAAATTCATATGCAAATCTTGCATGGTATTTTTCACAAATACACTGTATCATTATATCTTTTCTCATCTTCCCAACTGGAATAAAAATATGTGTCTGTTTTTTATTCCCAAAAAGCAACATCTTTTATTATTTAAGCTACACCTCTCTTTTGAGGTAGGATAGTAATATAAGTGGGCATAAGCAAAAGTTCTTGACACAATTTTCTTGACTGCAATTTTCCATCTCAAATAAGGGGCTATAAAAGTAGGAAATACAGGGAGCTTGAGGGTCAATATAACAACACAATAAATAGGAAGTAACATGTACCCAAAAGGTGTACAGCACTATCAGAGAAAACATAAATGAGATTTTTATTCAGAGATACTTGTTATTAATGCCTAACATTTAAGACCAGAAAATAAAAAACACTCTTAATAATGTGTTTGGTAAGAGCCTAAATGTTTGGATGGGTATGAAAAGATAATGGGAATTTAACAGTTTCTAGGGTTCCTTAATCTTACCATCTCAGAAAAAGGAACTTGATGTAAGCATGGTAACTTTGTTGTTGGTCAATTGTGTTTAAACAATATGGTCCAAAATTCACTTTACATATCTTTTTAAAAAAGTGCAACTTTCACATTTCTCCTGACACATATTTTGCAACGTTAGACCTCAGTGTTCTAAAGAGGCAGCTTAAAGCTGAAAATACAATCTAATCAGGAGATATAGCAGAAATATTTTCTGAAACAYTTGAGGAAGGGGAGGAAAAGGCAAAGAAATGAAATATTGTGTGATTTCCAACAACCAAATGCAAGAATTGCAAAAAGAGCAACTGCTTGAATAATTTTTTATTTTTTTTTTTGCAGTTTGCAGACATTCCATTTTGGACTRCAGAAGTGCCTAGAGCAGTTACCATCAGTGATTCTGTTAAGGAAAATGTGGCACCAGCAGTCTCCAACACGTGTTAAATTTAACACTGATTGCCAAAGGCAGCTGATCTCACAACTTMGATGAGATGCTGAAATATCTAAGTCATACCATTGCCAATAGTGGGTTAAAATTGCTTCTAATCTGCTTACATTTACATTTTTCACTTTGTCCTATTTTTTTATAGTAAGCAAATCTAAAATGTTTTAAAACTTTATCTGTTGCTAAAGCTTGTCTTTTTGATGTGCCCCATAGTAAATTTTCATTTCCCCAAGTGTGGCACTCTCTAAAAGCCAGGTTARCACACCACAGTTCCATACTCAACAAAACATTCAGGAGATGAAGGAAGTTCACCCACTTCTCTGCAGAAGCACCAATGTTTGGTCATGGCCATTGTCACTTTGGAAGAGAAATCTTTTTGTGGGTAAGGGTCTGGCCCCCTCACAGGCAGTGATGCAGAAGACCCTATAACACTGTGGCACTTACATGTTGTCTGAAAAAAAAAGGAGGAAAAGTTATTATAAAACAGTTCTTTTATTTCCCCTATGGGGAAAATCTTCACTGAAGTCTGAATTTTCTTTGATTTTTTCTATTTCATCCTTTCCTCAGCTAAAAAAATATTTGAGCAAGATCATTAAGCTTAAAGATGTTTTTTTTCAGCATTACTGACTGGATAATAATGAAAAGGGTTTCAGGCTGTGCTATGAATAGAATGAATGGCAGAATCCTTGTATTTTAAGATGGAAAAGACTTCTTAATTCATGTATTCCATCCTTTTGATCAAGAGAGACTCTTTGTAAAGCAAGGTCAAATTCTTGGATATTATATGGAACTTTTTAATCCACAATACCTTCAAAAGCTTTTCTCATTACTGAAACTAAAGAACCAAAGATCTTTTTTTAAGCATTATCTCCTAAAGACTTTATTTAGTCAAAAGTAAATTAAACACTTGGCATAAAAGATAACATTTATGCTACATCAATAAATAAGAACCAAGATACATCAGCTACCAAGAAAAATTAGACATTTGTTTATCTRCACATTCCTTTTGCTATGTTAGTGTTAAAATACCAAAAAAAAAGGCAAAAAKATGATGAGTAAAACATTAAACAAAGCACTTTAAAAAACTGTTTAGTAGAACAGAGGGAAAGGTCTCAAACCTTTGTGCTTTCAGTTCTGTTAAGCAGATGTGTTCACTTGTGATCTCCTACTTCAAAGATCTTTTCCTAATTTATTTATATAAATTGCTGAAAGTTTTCTAGCTGCCTTGTACTTAGAGCTACTGCAAAATACATTTGTAAACATCATAGGAAAGAGAAGATGRATAATTTTTGTGTTGGCTAGTACCAAAATATGTCATGATGGCTTTAACAGTGCAAGAATCTCTGGATTACCTCTGGCAGGAGAAGGAGATGGAGGAGGGAGGATTTTTAAACTGTATTAACATCAGTGGTATCATCTGGAGTTCATCAAGCACAGGTCTGTTTCTAGTATCACTATTTTGAAACATGCTCTATGTACTCTGTGAGGTTTCTCAATTGGAGTTTTGTTTTTGGTTTTTTTTTTCTCAGCTCAACCTCATTAACTGAATTAAATACACTGCTAAAACCTTTACAATTCTTTTCCCTATAGCCACCATATCCACATGACTTGTCCATCCACTGATTCTTTCTCCTGGCAGTATCAGCAGCAGCACTTCAGATTTCATGAGGCAGTGCTCTGCAAAGGAATGAGACAACATGTCAGCTGAAAATTGACAAAATRTGTTTGCCTCAAAAGACACTCTGCTGTTCATATGCTTCAGCTCATTCATGAGAAATCCAAGGGAAATTCTGGTGGAAGATATTTTCAGCCAAACTGTGGCCCATTGTGTACAAAACAAAAATAAATTTGTGGTGAGACATAGCTGGTACCATAGAACTGGGGATCAGGACTGTTAAATATYCCTCTAATCACTTTGTCCTGTTACAATGGCTCTGGTGGGAAAATAGCGCAACTGAATTAAGGATTTTTCAGGCTTTCTTGAAATAGTGCAGATTTCACAGAATGGGAGGAAAGCAGATGCTTTGCAGTGGTAGCCAGGGCCCCTCCACTCTGGTGACACAAAAACATGGATCACTCTGAGGCTGTGATCCTGTCCACATTGCACACATCTGGCCTGAATTCTGATTTAGAGAAAACATTAAAAACAAAGAATTCTTATTCTCCATAACCCCAGGAGGCTCTGAAGCCTTTTCTCTTCCCTTTCCTCTCTATCAATATCAATTTTCCCACCAGTTTCTTTTAGCACAGTGGTCAGGTGAGATACTGGAAAAGTCTTTTTATCACCTTCTCCGATTAAAAAATTGGGAATCTGCCGCAGAAAACTCTTATTTGTACCTGCAGATCCTGGAGAACTTCCATTAGCTGATTATAGACTGTGCTCAATTTTCTGGCCTTGAACACTGAGAAAGGAACAAATCTTTCTCTGCTGTCATCCATGTCATTTTCAAGGACTGGGATGCACAGAATAGCTGAGATGGGAAACAGCCTTTGGAGATCCAACCTGCTCAAACATGGTTGGCTTAAGCAGATTTCTTACAGCCATGTCCAGTTTGGTCTTGAATTTCTCCAAGATGGAGACTCCATAACTTCTCTGGACAATGTTTTCCAGAGTTCAATTGTCCTCACTGTCTAAAAAACCCTAAATATTTTTTTAATTATAAGGTATTTCCCATCTCATTTGTTCCCATGGACTTTCTTCCTTTCTGTGTGCAGCACTGAAAACTGAAAAGACTCTGGTTCCACCTTCCTTAAATCATCCCATCAGGTATTTATACACATTGAAATGACCCCCAGTGAGCCTTCCCATCTTCCAGCTGAACAAATCCAGCTCACTCAGCTTCTCCTTGAGTGYCTGATGTCCCAATCCCAATGAACTTTTCACCTTTGCTGAACTCACTCCCATGTCTCCCTTCACTGGGAAGCAGGGTGCTGGACTCTGGACTCCAGATGTGCCTCACCAGTGCTGAGCAGAGAGGGAAAATCACCTTTCTCAACCTGCTGGCAATGATCTTCCTAAGGCAGCTCTTACTGCAGATCTGCTTTCCAGATGATTAGTCAGTCATGCTTGCAGCAGTCGGGATCTCCCCTGGCAGAATCATTGGTGCCCCTTTGGAGCAGGAAATAACAATCCAAGGGCCCTTCAAGCCTAGGCAGCCTCTCTYCAATGTTCCAGACCTGAACTCCCAGCAATAAAGCAAACATGCCAGGCAGCAGGTCTGGTCATCAGATGGGACCTCCCTCCCCCTCCCCAGAGCAGGACTTGCTCTACTGCTCTCCCTTGCTGCTCCCTCCTTGCTCCACCCTTGGCTGCTTTGTTGGAAGGAGCTCTCCTGGTCCCTCATCTGAAGTTATGGCACTGAATGCATTCAGATCTGCAAGAGGGCCTGAGTTATCCACCTGATACCAGGTCAGAGCCTTCAGCATCATGGGACTCTGCAGTTCCCAGCCCGATGAACTCAGATTCAGCCTGTCCCTGCTGGGGGTTCAGGTTATTCTCTCTGCAGAACCTCTGAGAAGGTCTGATYAACCCCTTCCTGGTTGTCCCTGATGCTGTGCAGTCTGCTGACCCCCTCCCATGGTTCTTTTACCTGCCTGGACACAGCTCCTGAGGGCAGGAAGGCCATCTCCCCCTGCCTTAGCAAGACTAGAGCTTGTGAATTGTCTCTTGTATTTTGGTTGGGGTAAAGAGAGTGTGTAACATGTCCAGGGAGGTCCTGCAGAACACAGCTCCATGGCAGTAACAGGATCCCTGTCCTGCAGCAGTATCAGTTCATGTKCTCACTCACAAGAGCAGAATGGTTTTTAGGCACATTTGCCTAACAAGCAAMACTGTGACTGCATCACCCCAGTCACAAGGAGGCATCCCATGATCTAGYAACAATTGCCAATCCCTTTTTGTTATTTTCCTTTTTTTTTTTTTAAACCAGCTGCCTTGACTGCCTGCAGCTTTCCTCCCAGATGTAGCTGTCACCTTCTCTGACCYCAGTTCTGTGGTCTTTCCCTGTTTCTAGAGCCTAGGCACAGTGAATGTGAAAATCTTCTAACATGTTAGTTCACATAACTTTATTGCACCCATATTATCTTTATTTTTATGTCTCTGTGATCCCTGATCACATTTCTAACCTCAGAGATCATSACATGCCTTGTCTTTTAAATTTCTATTTATTTCCCTGGGCTATCAGTTAAATGGARCTGGGGTGAGACTTTCTCCTGTGTTTTTAATTCTGGGAAATATTTTAAGATATGGTTTGTGAGAAGGAAAGAAAACAGTATGTGAAATACATCTGTTCTCCATCCTTTACACTTGGATTTCTAGTTTGAATGTAATCTTATATTTTGCTGATTAGAAAACCCCATGATTTTATTAGTCATTGTAGTGCTGCTGACCTCAAGCAACTGTGAGCAAAACCCCAAAAGTCCTGCAGTGAAGCTGAAAACCATGAAATCTAAAAATATATATACATGAGGACTCTTCATTTCCTGGGCTGAAGTCTTTTAGGGCATATTGAGGTCAAATTTTGAGACTTTTTGAGCAAACAGGAAGACTATAAATAAATCTCTTTTAACACAAGTTTATCTMTCTCCTTCCTTTTAGGAGCATGGACAATGAGAATCATACTAGTCMCAGTAACATAACAAAACCTGGCAATAGTGGCATTTTCTTGTTTGTAGGGTGAACAATTTGATAGTTTTTTTTGTCTGTGTGGAGTTTTTTATTCTTGATGATGTTGTTGTTGTTACTGTTGTGTTTTATTGGATTTTTTTTTTCTTTTTTCTTTCCAAGCCAGAATTTACAGTTTATGTTGAACCAGGCTTTATTTATTTCAAGTGTTATGGACCTTAGGTCATGTTCCAAGTGTGGGGGATAACCCCACAGAAGGAAATTGTTTCAGACAGAAGAAAAATGAAAATAAATGCTCTCTGTGGCAGTGGAGGGTTTTATCTGTGGAGATGAGGCTCAACACTGCAGCCACTCAATAGCACAAAAGAGAAGACAGATGAGGCTGAACTTCAATGACCCTTTTAAGGCKTTACTACCTGGAGAAGTAAAAAGGGAAGGAAAAAAGAAAAAGGTGGGRAAACCTCACATGAAGGAGGAGAGTGTCATTTTAGAAGGCAGAAAATTGGATCTGTATTTTATTTTCCACCATCTCGAGCTCTAGCCATTATAATTTGCCAGTATAACTGGATGCTCACCTATTTGGGTGTTTTGGGCAGTTTTGCTGTCTCAAGTCCAGCTTCCCCAAGCTGCACTGTCCCCCTGCATCTGAATGACATCCAGCCAAGTGGCTGCCACCCAGTCACAGGATGGAAATGATTATGCATAGCTTTGGGATGTAAACACATGTAGTGATGGCTGTGGGGCTTCTGTGAGGCCACTCTCCCCTGAGTTACAGCAGAATCATTATTTTTAGAAAGTGGGAACACATTTATAGGTGTGCTTCAGCTACTGTTGTTCTAAACATGCAAGGACTGTTATATTCTCYCCACACCTGAGTGGGTAATTAAAAATGCAGGGTCTTCAGCATAAAAGCTCAAACACTKGGTGAAAATTCAGATCTGCAGGAAGCAACTGGAAGGTATGTAAATACTTCTGGATACCTTGGGATTAACCTGAGCAAACACATCTCTTAATTACAATATATAAAGTACTCTTGGACATCTTCATTAGTCTCAAATGCTACTTTGATTGAATCTATTTCTTAGGGGGTATCTTGCCCATGCTGCTTCTCTTAAATGACATTCAGCTCAGAGAACCACCATGCATAAAGGAGAAAAGTAGTGTATTTGAGCTAGAGCCACAMAATGATTTATGAGTTACAGTAATGAAGTTTCATATATCTAAATTTTTTGGCCAAGCATTTACAACCCTGCATTAGGTGATTGGAGTCTGAATGCCAGGGAAGTATTAAACATCTCAAAATGAGGTTCAAAAGACTGAAGTTTCTGAAGTGGGAACCATCTAAAACTGAGCAAGAAAAGGAATGTCTAAGAACATGTCCTAAACCTTTCCTCTTTTCCAAACCTGCAGAAAAGCACCCCCTGAATTAAGGGATACTCCTGAACATAGGTACCCCCACATGTCCTTCAAAGGGACAAACAGAATTATTCTTTTCTTCTTTTGTCCAAATTACCCCACCATGGCTCCTCCCTCACCTCACACCGCAAACCCCAGTACAAACCTGACCCTTCTCGACCTGGATATGGAAGAGACTGGCTCAGATCCTCCCCTCTGTCTGAGGACATTTCAAACCAATCCTTCAGCTTCTCTGGAGGGCATGTAACCCAGTTACATTCTCCATTCTTCTGGCTGAAAATGCTCTATTGCTCAAGAATGAACAAACAAWTCAAGATGCATTGGAATAGCAAAAGCAAAAAATAAGAGTGATTCTTCATCCTAGTGCAACACAGGAAGGGAACATTGTCAGGTTCCAGTTTCAGTCCCAGGGTCAAACCCTGCTTCTGCATTTCACCCAGTGCCAGCTTCAAGTAAAATCTATTTACCATTATGAATTCCCATTGCATTGACCATACAAACAAAGAATCCATTCAGTTTTGTTYAATTCATTTTCCATATAAGGAAACAGGCACAAGTACAGCAACTTGTAGAAGCAGCATGGAAAAAAACCACAGAGGTCACCTACATCTAACTCCCTCACTTTTGCTATCAATGAGCCGATATTTGAAAATACACAATAAAAATATCCACTAACAACTGGCAGAATACAGCTCAGGTCCTACAGTGAGGAACCCCCTCTGGCCACACATGTTTTTAAGGGACTGCTGCCTTCTTTTCCAACCATCTCTTTGTAATACAAACCAACCAAATACGACATAAAATCTGGCTTAAATACAGTGGTTATGAATAAGGAATTTGCAAAACACTAAAATTCAAACATGCGTTTTACCCAAACAAATAGTTTTATCTTTTTTCTTTTCATGTACTCAAGGAAGTTTTCATAAATAAAACCTTGCTTCTTAAAAATCTAGGTATAGATTGTGGTTTGTTTTTATTTCATATTTGGAAAAAAATCCAAGCCATATAAGAACAAAAGACTTATTAGATTTTTTCAGACTGAGTACAATCTTGAATTAGCTGATTAAAGCTGGAAACAGACACTCTGACCTCAGTATAACTAAAACACCCTGCAAGTTATATAGTGAAAGGCTGCTGGCTCTAGGTAGTGCTTGTTAAATGTGTTCTGTTCTTTCCATAAAAACATAAGTCAATTTTTGGTGCATGGTTTCAATTTGTTCAAAAGTCTGTATAAATTACGTTTTATTTTTCCTTGGGAAAATATAGTTGAATATCACGTCAAGAGAAGTTGACTTTTTTTMTTCTTTTTCAATTCTTTACCCCACCCTGCTCAGTGGAGCTGCAGTTTTTCCTTTTGTATTTCCAAGTCAATGCCATTCCAATACAGGCTTCTCTTTGTTGCCATTTTTCATGTGTAGCAGCGTCTCCTAGGAGCAGTAATAATCCTCGTTAGCCCTTGCACAACTCCTAATCAAAAGGAGCAAATTATTTAGGCTTATACTTCATGGCTGCCACCCTTTTCCTCATAAAACATCAGAATCCCTCTAAAATCAGGAGTTAAGCAGGTCTTTGCACTTAGTCTGCCCTTAGTTTCTCACATCCTGATCTCCTCCTTCAGGAGGATGCTGAGAGTCCTTGCCCTAAACCCCCCAAATTCTTGAGTAAACCCATTGATAAGAATGAGCCTCCTGAGGTGCTGAAAGTTAAATATGTTCTGAAGTGCTTTGCTGGATAATGGCTGAAACACTCAGCACTAYGTGGGACTAAGATCTGGGTAATTTCCTATACTTCTTATGCCTAGAGAAAATAGCCTAAAATTCCTTTATACAACAACACAAGGATTAGCAAAAGGATCTGCTGTTTGAACCAGAAGGTTTAAGAGGAAATGGATGAGGAAGGAAACATGATCAGCATTTTTCCAAAGTTAATAATTTTAAAATTATTTAAGAAAAAAAGACATTTTGATCCTACCCAAGTTTTGGCTCTTTTCTTTTCTTCTTCTCCTCAAAAGGGAAGAGAGAGAAAAAGAGAGAGAGGAAGGAAAGAACTTTTTACTTAATTTTTTTTATTTATATCAATTTATTTCTTTATTATTATCTTAATTTATCAATATATATGTATTTCATAAAGTTTTATTTATTTTTTAGAAAGGAAATAATTTCTTTCCAGTGCATTCCAGAGGATTTCCACTGGAAAACACACTGCCCTGGTGTTCTGGGCCTCAGGTTTTATCCAGGTAGGAATGCTTGGCTCCTCCTGCTGGGTGGAGCCCAATGGGATGCAGTGAGCCTTAAATGACCCATTAATGGCAGGCTGCTCTTCCCCTGGAGGGAGCATGGGGCATGGAAGATGTAAAGAACAGTGCCCCACCTGCTTTAACAGAAGATACCTGCCTCCTCCCTGCTGGAGTTAGAAGAGGTAAGCAGCACAGAATTATTCATACATTCACCATTCACTTTCTTAGCAGCTTATGTGAAGCTTATGAATGTTTTACAATGATTTTCCAATAAATTCAGAGGAGTTATTGTTGTTTTTATGCTGTTATGGTTTAGCACAGCTCACTCAGGAGAGGTTGGAGGCAGCCCCAGCTCCCTCCTGGCTGGGGGCTGCCGGAGCCCTGCTGGGCCCTGCCTAGCTGGGGGCATCTGCTAAGCTCAGTGACTCTTGGGCAGAGAGGAAAGGAGAGGTGTGTGTTCTAACTCTGCTCAGACTGAGTTCCAGCCGCTGTTAGTGAGGGACTGCAGCTGACTCCCCCCTCCACTGCCTTCTGCCTGGAGTGGCTCCGAGCCTGGGTTGAGCCTGCTCCGAATGAGACCGAGGGCTTTAAGGGGTGGAAGCTGCATCCACCACCATTGGAGCCATCATGACCTCAGCCACCGTTCCTGTTTCTTCCCCCACCCACCTCTGTCCATGTGGCCTCAGAGCTTTCCAAGAACTACCACCATCGCCCAGCCCAGAGCGCGAGACCATCCCCAAACTACAGGTAACTCTGTCCTTGCTAAGGTGAAGCTTGCAGAACACTGATCCTTCTAGGGAGTGACGAAGATGTCATGGTAGAGACATTTCTATTTAGGTTTCATGAAGATCCTGAGGTCTGTGAAAGAAGTGTTGTGTCTGAAGGGATGGGGAGATGAGAAGATGCCCTTAGGCTGAAAATCTTTTGTGAATTGTGGTAACAAACTATGCTAGAATATATCTTTAAACCATTGGGAATATGAACTGGGGAAATAATTGTTCAGATTGATAATTTTTGAGCAGAGGTATTTGAATTGGACTAAGTAGATATAGATGAAGCAGTGATGCTGTGGTCCCCTGAGGCATCTGAGTAAGATGCTTGATGTGATATAAGTCTTCTGTGCTAGTGCTTTGAGTAAAAGTGAGAGATATTTCTGCCCTAGACTGGGATGAAGATTTCTGCCCTAGACTGGGATCCTTTATGCCTGAACAGTTAATTTTAAAAATAACACCCCAGAATGCATAGAGTCCATGACCCAAGTGTAGTTGATGGGTAAGACTACACTTTATGGGAGAACCACAGAGACAGAATTTTGTTTCTGGGTGGCTGTCTTCTGAGAGCTAAGAACCACGAGTGGACTGTTTCTGTCCTTGTAGAGAGTTACCATAACCAGAAGAAACTTCTCTCTCTAGACAGAATCAGGTCTCTAGATGCTGTTCCCTCACATGCCAAGTTTTTCTTCTTGTATTTCTCAGGTAATTAAGTTTGCTTATAGGAAACCTTGTTCCTTTTTCCTTCTGTCCACACTGAGGGCTTGCTTTTCCACTTCCTTATGCTTTATAATGTCATGCCTATGTGAAGAAATTAGAAATYTGTTTCTCATGCTGGTAGCATTTTGTGCTCACTTTTCAGAGGTAACTGATGGCTGATGACTGAATGGAAAATGGGGTGTGCATATCTGGCTTTGTGCTTCTGATTGGAAAAACAGATATCCAAAGTTCTGTCATCTCACTAAGAATCCAAGGCAATGATTAAATATCTGTGTTCTTAATCCYTTTCATGTAGGTAAGTAAGTGTGTGTATGCATATTTATGGAGAGAGAAAGAGAGAAAAGACAGATTATTTCTGACTGAGGACWTGATCATCTGTCAAATAGAAAAATGCTCATTGACCTCAGCCATGAAGTATCAGGACCAAACTTTCTGACAATCTCTTTTAGAAAATATGGGYTTTTAATAAATGGAAAATTATTTTGCACATGCATCTCTGCCTGTAGTGTTGTAGTTCTTTCTGTTTTTTAATGGACTATCATGCCCACCAACTTCTTTTGACATGACTGTACTCAGAATGTAATGTTCAGTGACATTTTCCAAGRTGTTGCAGGGTCCTGCTCCAAAAAAAATCAATGGAAAAAGGAAGAGTTTTTTCTGTGACTTGTTTTCCTTTTAATAAACATGTAACACCACAACAAGCAGAAGAAAGGTCTTTTCTAGTTTATTTGAGTAAGGTAAATCCATGTTTACAGCAATGCATTCATAGTACATTTTTCTAGGAARGTACAGAAATATCTGCAAAATAAAATTTCTAAAACCACTGAGAAATTCCAGGTTGGTTTCTGCCTGGTAGTTTGTGTGGTCACTGTGCTGAGCAGGCTGAAATTCCACTTCTGTTTTTTGGTAGTGATTCAAAGCCAGGCTGCACCATGTGTGACATCTTTAGCATTGAAATGCCCCTTCATAAGTTATCTAAAACTTGAGCCTCCCAACTCTACCTGCCTCAGCCAACCATTCTGTTATGTATTTCACAAATAATTACCTGCTCTGGAGATCCTGGCAGGGGAAATCACTGAGACAGTCACAGCCATGGGTATTACAGAAGAAATTGTAGTGGAACAATAAGATGTTTAAGTCACATTGGAAATGACTGATAAATTGTAATCTTTTAAAATTTTCCCCCTCTCATGGAATTTGTTCTAATACAAAAATAACTCAATAAGTAAAAGTGTGTAAATAACTAATGGCAGCTGATTAAGAAATTCTTACCTGAACTGATTTACYACTACCAAATCAACCCACCAAAAACCTTGACACAACATTGGCTCTGCAATAACCATCTTCTGCCTCTGGACAGTAGTTCAGAAAGTGGAATCCATTATCACAGCACAGGGAAATGTTGCAAACTGTTGGTGGCTCTTTACCCATAAATTAAATATAATGAGCCAATACCATTCCTAATGTAAGCCCCTTAATGCTAGGATTAATTTGATGATGTGTTTATGTGCTGAGGAATCCAGGCAATGAGGAAGGAAAAAAAAAAGAAGGCAATGCCAAACTTGGTGTCAATAACACATCAGAACACTTTCTAGAGATTGTCCACAATGGTTTACTTTTGAGAAATTATTATCCCAACGACTCTGCCAAGCCTGAGCAGAGCACGAATTATGTGTTACAGATGCATAAATTAGACTAGAGATTAGTAAGATTTATGTACCTGGGGTGCTATTCTTACACCTATTAAGATTATTGACTTCGGAAATGTGCTTTTAGAGGATGTACTTTGTGTGCTAGTCACAAAGTGGCCTGTGCTGTTGTTCCAGATGGCTCCTGTTCTCTCACCACATATCTGTCCCCCTCTCAGCCAGCTGCTGCAGCCCTCAGCTCTGTGCTGGACAAGACCTGCAGCATTTTAAATTAACCCCAGGCTGACTCCTGCAATGTTTTACATAAGTCTCGTTGAGAAGACATCAGACGTTTCCCATTCAGTTTACAATTTGTCAACAAACAGATCGTGTACAGGGCTTTGTAAACACAGAAAGCAACTGTTTTTCAAATCTGATGGCTAATGACTTCCCCATCTGTTGGCTGGAAGTCAAGGGCTGTTTGAGCAGCACTTAGCACAACGTGTAGAGAGCACAAACACCACCCATAAACTGTCCCTGGTAACTTATCAAACACTTTTTCCACATAAACAGCTGTTTCAGRAACCCATATTCACAGAATGTTGATTATAGTACCTGGAGCTTTCTCTGTATACAAAAGTCTACGAGTCAAAACGTTAAGGAAAAGTAAAGGAAAGAGTACTGAAGGACTGCACAGACTTTCCACATCTGCCAGTTTACCACTGAGCTGTGGTTTATYTGTGACAGTGCCACAGGAAGTTCTTGTAGCTGATAAAAAAACTGAGGATTATCAAATACTGAGCAAAAGGTGGCACAAGTCAAGGAAAATGCCACAAGAGTTCAATCCTGCTGCAYTCCTGTACCCCTCTAGAAAACATGRATTTAATGATAAAAAGCTCAAGAGCCACTGCTGACTTCCTGCACTCATAAAATCTGCTGCAGGTTGGAGTGGATTGACAAGGCACTGCAGGAAGTCAGAATCATTCACTGTCTTGGAGGTTATTGCAAATCCATAACCAAGATCCAGATGAGCTGTTGGTGAAGGTTTATTTACTTCTCTAACTATAAATACAGCATTTTGTGAACTGTCTGCTATGCAAAGCACATGTGTTCTCCTCAGCTCCTCTCTTCTGAAAGCATCAGACATCACATAAGACTTTTCAGTTCTGTAACACTGTGTGTAACACCCATTTCCAATAACAAAAAACAAAACAAACAACAGGCTCAGGAACATTTGTTTTATTTTGAAAAGATMCTGTGCATTTTTTCTGATGAGATTAACTTTTCCAATAAAGGGGTCAGAAAGCTAAAAGATGTGCATGTTTGTTCCTRGTCAATGTTGTGAAACTGCTCCCTGTCCCCTCCAAACTACCACAGATCAACTCTCAAGGAGTTGCACAACAGTGCTTGTTTTGAGCTGGAAACATCTTTTTCAGATGAGCAGAGAAAGACACCAGAAGATGCAAAACTAACCAGGACAAACAAAAATGGAGCAATATGCATCTAAGCAACCCCAGCCAGAGCTCTCACCCAGTGTGCATGAAGCCAGTGCTCATGACAGAGGCAAAGCAATGCAAAGACAGCTTCCATCTCATGCAGGGTGTTTGAGTATRTGCTGGAAAAATTAGGCAATGTGCTCAGAAAACTTTAAATATTCCAATGTGCAAAAGAAGAATGAGTTCTGAACAAAACTCAGTTGTTTGCATATTTGATTCCAAAAGTTCCAGCTGTCTCCACCCATGTGCTAATGTGGTTTCCAGGTAAAATAGATCTGCACAACAATACCTCTGMTAGCCTTCATGGAGCCAGATGAACTCCTTTCCCTGTCATAGCACCACTCACATCAGAAATCTATGTGTGTAACACGTGGCCAGAAACTACATTTTCTGCCCTTTGATGACCAGGCAGATCAAAAGGAATAAGCTGGGGAGGTWTTTTTCCTTTCCATTCAAGCTAAATTACATTTGCTTTTAAAATAAGCTCCTTGGATTTTTTCAGAAACTCTACCATCCAAGGAGAGCATTAAACACATCATGACTTCCCCTAGAGAAGCACCACAGAAATGACCATTTGTTGGTCCAGCCTCATTGAGTAKATCATTGCCAGAACAAGCTGCAGTAGCCCAACAAGTCACGTCATAGAGGACAACCATCCCACAAACATTCTCCCTCACAGCAACACTTTCATTCAAAGCCCACTATTTTTCACCAGTTATGAAAGATGAAATATTCCTTTTCCCTTTTTGTCTTCGAAACATGGCTTGATTATCACAGTATCTCAAAGGAAAACAACCAAAATCAGGGAGGGCAAATAAACTCTCTGGGTTGTTTCCTCCCTAGTTTATTTTGAAGCAAAAAAAAAACTATTTTTCTGTGTTTGGTCATGCCTGCCCTTTCAGCTGCAAGGTGGTAGGTGTAAGGGTGGCCTCAAAGCAAGGATCAAGGCCAATTTCCTTCCACATATGTATTTGCATGTGCATTCACACATTTTATGCATAGAATCATAGAATCAATTGGAAATCAATGGAAAAGGCTTCTAAGATCACCAGCTGCTGAGCCAGTAATGCCAAGGCCATCACGAAAACATGTCCCTTCTCCRCCTCTGATACCTTGCAAGAAAGCACCCAAGTCTTCTTGTAGCACTTCTGTTCTAAAAATTGTGACTAAGAATGAGGAAAAATTGTAGGATTTACAACTTTTCTTCCTTGAAGTAAGTGAGGTAATGGCAATGGGTGGATCAGATAGGTACAAATCTAATTTCTGCAGAGCGTAGCTGGAAGAAGAGATCTGCAACCATGGAATCAATGCAACAGCAGTAGTTTTTTTAAAACCTCAGACGTGTAATGCAAGTTCATGGCAAGCAGCTAAGGTTCATATGACCCATTAATCTTTGAATGATTTTATTTTTCTAGGCCTTTGAAGAGCTTCTATTCATTGCTGACTCTACAGCCAGTTTTTGTTGTTGTTGCTGGAGGCTCTTTTCAGTAAGAGCATCCCATCATGAACTCTTTGCTCATTTTATTGAAGGGTATTTTTTTGTAGCTCATCTCATGGAAAAACTCCATTAAATGTTTTTAAACCATCCTTGGGAAGAATATCTTTTGCCCTGAGGACACATCACTGGAGTTAGGGAAAAAAGAGCTCCAAAGCTGTGGCTGCATTCAGAGTCTCACACTGCATCCTCCTATGGGGTCCCCATTACAGAAACCACAGAACAGCCATTCACTGGCATGCTTTTAATTATGGATATTTTTTACTTCACTTTGTGGTTTTCTTGTAGCTTTTACTTCTGTGACATCACTTTTTCTTTTTTAACATTAAAAGTCAGAGACAGAAGTGGAAGCAGACCCAATCTGCCAGAAATGTTGGGAATGATTTTTTCATATTAATTCCAGAGTTTGCAACCTTTTATTCTATACAGTTCGTAATGATGAAACATTGTGCTCTGCCTCCCTCCCAGACTTTTGGGGTTTGTCTGTGGACTGCTTCTGAGCAGYTTCCAGCACATGAGTTCTAGCTTTAGACACATCAAAAAACAGATTAAATGATGTGTTGTCCTTAGAAACTGATCACTTGATGCCAAAAAAAAATATAGAAAAAAAAAGAGAAAAGCTTTTAGGTTCTTCTGTTAATCTGACTAATTTTACTTACAGAGTAACCCATAATGAAAATCCAGTATTTTTTGCAGTGCAAAAGGAAAACTCAGCATAGGTGGCATGAGAAGCACTTCACACAATCTTTACCCAAAGAACTTCTCCTGCACTTACTCCTTCTTTTACCTGCATTCCTGCTGACAAAGGAGTGTGTCAGACACCTTGGATTCTCATGCAGTGAGAATCTGAAGAGCTGCAGCTGCAGGGAAAACGTTAAAACTGTGCAAACACCAAGTGTGGTTCCCATCACACACAAAAGAAAACAAACTGAACTCTATCTGGAAAATCTCTCTCTTGCAGTGCCTGCAAAAGGAACATCATGTCACAATGATTCACTGTTCCACGCTGACTTTGAGTGAATGCTGGAGAGCACACGAGCAAAACCCCATTATCTCCGTASCAGAGCACTGCAAAGGCGAGGGGCAGGCAATGCTATTAAGGCCCACACACAACGCCCCAGGACCTACAAAGGGCATCCCAGTCCATGCACTGACTGCCTTTCCCCACAGTGAATTGGGGCCCAGCGTGTCCCCCAGCTATTTCATCACATCTGCCATTACTGAGTTCCCAGAGCCAAAAAAACCCGGGTTTTTTCCTACTCCTTGCGATACAACATGAGGTTTCCTTGTTTGTTTTATGCTCCAGGAGACAAATGATGGGGAAAACATTTCTGAAGCTCTTTCATTTGTCAATGACAAATGCAGAGATTTATATGAAACACCAGCAAAATGGAAATATTGACTCTGAGCCTTCAGTTCAGATGAAAAGTGCTACTACCTAGGTGAAGTGTGTCATTATTGTAATGAATCAACTGCACACACGTCACAGGCATAACAAAGTGATGTCTATTGCCAGTAACCTTTGCAATAATCATAGTTTCCAATAAGGACTCTTCAGTTAACCATCAGACTTTATGGGTGAGATTTCAAAAGTTGTCTAAGTAAATTTGGTGCCAGCTCAGATGGAAAATTGCTGAAAGATGGGTGCCTGACTCCCACAAGGCCTTTGAAAAGAGGCTCATCTTGCATTAATTGRAAGTGGGGAGGAAACAGCAATTCAATATACTGTCACAGCAAAAGCAGGAGAAATAAAATAGGGTATTAAGAAACTTTGAAGGAAAAGTTCTGTGTCACTGAAATAGAAATTGCTGCAGAATCTTGTTACTTACTGGCATTCTACTTGGCTTCACCGCCAGGAGACAGCAGGAATTAAAAAATATGGTCTGCATTGTCTCAAAGCCTTCCTTTGTGCTCTGCAGAGCCCTTAGTGGCAAACTCCATKAAACCACCATCCTATCTCCAGGACTATTCAACATCTGTGCATCTGTAAGGAGCAAAGGGAAGAGGCAGAAGATGCCACAGGCATGGGACCAGGAGAAGAGCAGCACACGCTGCTGCTCAGGTTTTCTCTCTGCCTCACGTTCCAGCATCAGTGTTGGTGCTTCTCAGTGCATACCTGGAGGGAAAACAGGTGAAGATGTTGACTAGAGAGAAGATCAGGGTGATGCTGATGAGGTACATTTCAAGCAAACCAAATACTTTTCACAACACCATCTAAAGTTTGGGCATCCATCCTCAGGCTGCTCAGTTTCTCTTCTATGCTCCTTGTGCCTCTGGAAGTGCCACTTAATGGCAGCATGAAAAMACTGATTTGCATCTGGGACAGGATTTAATGCAGCATGAGTCCAGACACTGATCCATGCTTGGTAAAGGAAAGCTGTTTTACTCCCCCAGGGGTTTTACTCTCACTGTTCTATCCACAGAACCTGCTGTTCTGGGGGCTTTTAAAACACTTGTTGGGAGAGCAAGAGAAGTCACCACTGGAACCACAGGAGGCTTGCATCCTCTGCACTTGCTTATGCACTGCACTAATGACACTGGGTGTCATCCTCACACCCCAAATCCTCCCAGGATTTCACTCTAACTGGCAGTTCCCTCCCCCATCACTAAGGACTGTCCAAGGAGATCTGCTTTCCTGTGGAAACACCAGAGAATGGGGGCACCACTTCCTAGGGAGAGCTGGAATCTGCTCAGGAACCACACACAGCTGGAAATGTACCCCAGTGAGAGCTCAGGTCCCACCCCCCTGCCAAAGCCACCACGTTTCAGTGAGCAGGTTGGGTGAGGGTATTGCTGCTCCATCTGGGTTTGAATACTTAGGGGTTCAGATACCACAAGGAAAGAGGTTTCCCAAATAAGCTGGCACTGGGGCAGAGACTTCCATTTCACTCACTTATACTTAATAATGGGAATAAGCACAGGTTATTGTGGTTATAAGGCCATGGACAAGGCTCTGCACTTACACTKTGCTTACTTCTAAAAATCCAGTGATGGCAACGAGATACAGCATCTTTGCTCAACTCCAAAGACCATTTATCACTTCTGAAAAGCATACAGGACCTGACATATGGTAAAAATAAGCCCTCTAGTAGAAATTTCAAGACTTCCATAACACCATAATGTCAGGAAAAGGGGTAATKAATTTATACTGAAAGAAATTAGGTTTAGATTGGCTATAAGGAAGAAATTCTTGAGAGCTGGGATGGTGAGACACTGGCACAGGCTGCTCAGAGAAGGTGGCTTATCCCTGGAAGTGCTCAAGGTCAGGTTAGATAGGGCTTGGAGCAGTCTGGTCTAGTGGAAAATGTCCCTGCCCATGGCAGAGGCTTGGAACAAGATGATCTTTAAGGTCCCTTCCAAYTCAAACCATTCTGCAAATAATAAAAAATTATCATAAACTATTGTTACTACAATGATTCAGGTTTTTTTTTCACCTTGCTGAGCTTCCTTAAGAGTTTCCAAATTAAATTTGTGCTAGAGCAGTGGGCTAACAAGGCTTGTGCCCAGTTTTTGTCAGGAAACAGCTGACTTGCAAGACAAAATATTTCATGGGAGTCTTTGAGAAGGTGCCAACCCTCACAATTATACTTGACCTTTCTCTTGCACACAGCTTCTCAGCACACTCTAGCAAATGCTGCAGCTCTGCRCAGGAAGAGCTGAGAAGACTAATGATGAACATCAGGCTTTTCCAAGTGTGTTTTCAGAACTCCCTTCATTTCATGATCATTTGTTTCTTTCTATTTCTAAGTTATTCTTGTTGAACTTCCAACTTTCCCACTTAGCAGGACACTGCAGTGGAAGTGGTCTGGTGCCAGAGCATGGGGAGAGATGATGATGTGCAGCAACTTCTTCAGACTGAGACACTGCAGTTAGAACATACTGGATACTATTGGAACCCTGATTTAAATTAGGGTAGAAAAATTCTTCCATTGCTGAAAGTTAAAGAGCAGGTAAATATTAATTGTTTTGAAGCTGTTTTCTTTCTTGTCATAAGAAGCAGCATTTAATTAGGTGAAGGCTGTTGGTACTCAAAGAAAATTATTTTCCCCTCCAAGTTCAGTGTCAGGTTTTGACCTGGGTTTCCCACAGGTTACAAGAAGGTGGCAGATGTGCAATGTGAATGAAGAGTGGCAGAATGAGGCAGCTGTTTTTGCTGTCACAACTACATGATTCYCTTTTCTTCATCCCTTCAATGATGCAGTGACACCAAGGTGGAWAATGCAAAGCTTGACCTTGCTCAGWRCATCAGAAATCCCAGWGCTCATGGGCTGCTGCAGCCTGGAACAGGGAGGGAAAAGGGCTTACAAGGAGACAACAACCAGAGGTCAGAAACCTCTGAGGGCCTCATTTAGGTAAGGGCAAGTTTTCAGCTGGAAAATAAACCCTGCAAGTATGAACCTGCAGAATTACTCTACACATGATGAATCCAGGATCATAAAATCCCCCAAAATTTGCTGTATGAATGAGGTCTTTGGAAAGATCTCTGGAAGACAAAACCAGTCTGCAAGAAAGAAGTGGAAGAAAAAAAGCTGACTAAGGTATTTTTTTTTCCATTAGGAATATCAGGAGTCTCAAGAAACCTCAAACCACTGTCTGTATTTTATTTTAGCTGAATCTACTGACATTTGTTGACTGCAGGGAACAATTTCCATGCACTTTCCARAAGTTGAGCTGTCTATACATCTACATATAATATATCAACATCCTGCAGTAATGAAAGATTGGCAGCTAAGTTTGAGAGAGCAGATCAGGGTTTGAGATCCAACATTTGCAACAATCCGACAGTGGCATTAAAAAAAAAAACTGCTTATTTTGCAAATGGTTCTTATTTCTAGAGCCAAGAATGATTGTAAAAGAATTACATTAGTAATCAGGAGTAGAGAGAAGCTTATTCAGCTTATTTTACTGCTTGTGTTGATTACACTCTCTTTTGTCTCCATCCAGCAGTGGGAAGCGCTTTATCATCTTCTGGTTTGGAAAGAGACCCAAGCAGCTAATGTAAAAAAAAAAAAAAATACAACAATATATTCTCCTAGTAGCTGCAGCATGATTAATTTTCCACCCCACATGATCACAGTGAGTTTGAAAGCACCCYAGAGCTTTATATGCTACATTGTAGTCATCAAGGATCATAAAGCATCTTCTTCCTTCCGCACCACCAGCGCTTCAGAGCTAGCATGGCTGAGTGGAATGAGCAAAGGGTTGAAAAGCTGGAAATTCTTTATTATGAACCTACAGCAGCTTGTGTCTTGCCTTTGGCCTTAGTTACACACTGCTGGACACAGCACAGTGAAGCACCACAGTCCTAAACTCCAGCTGAAAAAATTGCAGACTCCTGCCCATATGATACCCAGACCTAAACACCTTGGTATTTGCATTATCAAATGGTGACAATAATACCAATATTAATAATAAGACAATAATAAGTTTTTTCATCATTGCTTATTGATGGGTTTATTGGTGAAAAGCAGTAGGCAACAGCAAAACATTTTAATTAMGGTCAGTAAATCATTTTCCAAAGAAAAATAACTCTTTTTTTTTGTTCCACATCATTCCCCACAGATAAGTGCACAGAGGAAATCCTGCACATTACATTTTCCCTGTTGCTACAGARAAAGTTGACCTGGGGACAGCTGCCTTTTACACATCATTAGGACACTCAGATCCCAGCAGCAGTGAGTGAACACTCTGGGATTTAGGCTCTGCCTCTCAGCCTTAGAGGTATGCTCATGCCTGGGGGTACAGTGGTATTTAGAGGTACCAAAGCCCCCTAAAACAACAGCAGACATTATTACTGAAGGAGTTTTTAAGCTTATCCAAAAGCAATTCAACTCTTCCATCAATCTGCAACTCTTCCATCTCTCAGGGGGTAAAGAAACACACCTGGAAACACACCTGGGACAGAGAGGGACAGGCTGGGACAGGGACAGSAGRGTCACACACATCACCTTTACTGCTGCCACCCTGGGAAYAGGCCAGAGAAAAAGCTGTGAAATCCAGATTCCATCATGCTGATGATACTGCCCTTGAGTGGCCTCCAGGATGATCCTTAGAGGAGCAGTCAGTCCCTGCTGGGGAATTTGCAGGAGAGGGAAGATCAGGGAGGAGAGTCCACACCTGTGTTTAGGGACCTGCATGGTTTGGAGAACAGGATCACTGCCCCCCACCAGTGTGGACAGCCACACTGAAGCCATCAGGACCACTCACAGAAGCAAAAATTAGACAAGACTTATCAATATTTACATCCTGATAYTGATTTAAGTCAGTTCTGCCTGCAGTTGTTCTAGAAAGAAACAGATGTACAAATATATTCAGGACAYGACCTTCAGCATTACTTTTTAGAAAATGTGTTTCTCCTTAGCATCCTCTGGTTCTGTGTGCATGGATTAATTATACTTTAGACATTCTGTCAGGTGACACTTGGGAAATTTGTACAATGAATTAATTCCTGTTTTTCAGGATGGATTTCTTTAAATAATTAAATAAAAAAGGCAAGTCATCTGAAGCTAAGTTTAAATTTCATCTGCATCTTTTTAAAATGCCATTATACTGGATTTTTTTCCCCTTTTATTTTTACTCACATAATTTTTCCCATCCTTTCCTTCCATCCTCCTTCCTCTCCACATGAATATTCTAGGTGCCAGCAGAGATCTGTTTGGCTGTGTGACTTCCAGTGAAAATGAAAAACAAAAGGCAGCAGTGTATCCCAATGTACCTTTGTATACAAAATATCTAATTGAACTAAATGTAGCATTAATTTTCATTTTGCATATTGGACAAATCTTGCTGAAGGCCTTCTCCCTGCTATACAGAGTCATCCCTTCAATTTATTTTTCGCTCATTTTGTTCCATCTCTGAGGTGATGAATTTAACACCTGGTACCATTTTCCTCACGCCTCTTGTTCACTTAAGAATATCAATGCAAGCCACAAGCCATGAGTGTTTATGTTCAGTGTCACYCTGACACTTCCAGCTGAAGACAGCCCTGCATCATTTAAATAGATTCATTTTCTTGAGATGGACCCTGTTACTCCTCTCTTTTCCAGCTGGACAGAATAATCAGGTTGTCTCACACCAGCCAGCAGAGAGTTTAATCCTCAAACCCTCGATCTTCCATAAATCTGTCTGCAGAGAGCCACTGCTAGAAATTCCTTGTYGTTTATGTCATATCTTGTAAAATCTATTGAGCCTGCCTCGAGCATGTGTCTGTTTTGACTTTTCCTGAAGAACAGTCTCTGGAGGGAAAATCTGAACCCTARCATTTATCTTTCCATGCATTGGGATAGGAGGTTGTGAAAGGCTCTTTCTCATGGGGATATTTTCCAGTGAGTCAGACTTGCTTTCTTGGGATTGACAGGCTCTGACAGCAGAGTATTAATACTGTCTTGCAGTATTAGTCAACTGGACTCCAGCTGAGAGCTGAATAAAAAGACAGACCTTCATCCTGAAGCTGATTCCCAGGCAAGGCTCCCATTAAAGAAAAACAAGACTTTTTCCTGAGTAATCAAGAGGGACTAAGAAAATTMAGCAGGATTTCAGGTGTCTCTGAGTGCATAGGGAACTGATAGTTGGGCCCACAAAGTTTCTCCAAAACTATCCCCAAACTTAATTTGGGTTTAAAATACATGATGACAAACAGAAWAGCTGCAATRTTTTGATAAACCTGACCAGYCAAAAATCAATAGTTTGTTCTSCTACRTGGTCAAAGGTGGTTCACAACAAGAGTTGGCCAAAAAAAAGCTGAAACATCCTTTTCCTTATTTTTGTCATGGTAGCACAACTCAGATAAATGTAACAGCTAAGTTAAAACCTATAAAAGCAGCATGCCCTTCAGACTGAAAAATSAAGAGAAAGAAAAAGAAATTACTTTACTTTCTAATCCTCATTCATGCTKGATTTTTACCAGATCCATACTAAGGTCATTTTGTTCTAAACAATTTCTATATTTTGTATCAAGCTTCTTTCTGTCTGAAAATATCTATTACCTAGTAGTCACACAAATGCCTTCATTTCAGATTAGTTTCTGGTATTTAATTGGAAATCACAGTGTCAGATTAGTCAAAGAAGCATTTCTCAGAATCACAAAATCTGTATTGAATATTACAGCCCTTATTTTTCACTAGRAGAACTAGAGCTTCATTGAGGAGAATTGAAAAAAGTTCTTCAAATCCAAGAGCAAGGTTCTTCTACTCAGAAGAATGAGAGGGGAAAAAAGAGGAAGGAGGGGAAAAGAGTCAAAGAGAATGAGAGAGAAAATTAGCAAGCCTGACTGGAACAATGTAGTCACACCTGAGCTCATCCACTGAGCAATGGTCACATCTGCTGTGCTGCTTTTAGACTTTGGGGTTTCTACTGGAAGGGAGCTGTGCTTACACATCCCAAGGGTGAGAACTGAAGTTCAAATATGCACCAGCCAGCCAAGAAACACAGCCTGCCCTGATGGTAAGSCTTCCTCAGCAGGAGGAATGGCAGGGGAACGTGCCAGAGGAAAGAACCAGCCCGTGCCTGCTGGGATCCAGGAGCTTTCTGCTGGCACAGAGCAGATTCCAAATCCAYGGGGAGGATCAGCAGGCAGTGGTCATGTTCTTTCCTTGGGTTTGCAGAGAGCAAGTGGGTGGCTGAGGGTTACAGCAGCTCAGAAAGAGCTGTGGAGTTCAGATTCCCAGCCAGGAGGGCCCAGCATGTCCTGGGGACATCAGGCACAGCAGCACAGCCGGGCAAGGGAGGGGATTGTCCCCTCTGCTCTGGGCTGGGWYAGCCYCACCTCGAGTCCTGGGGGAGATYTGGGTRCCACAATATAAGAAAAACATTAAATTATTASAGAGWGTCCAAAGRARGGYAAMMAAGATGKTGAAGGGCCKTGAGGAGAAGCCGTGTGAGGAGAGGCTGAGGGCACTTGGCCTGTTCAGCCTGGGGGAGACTGAGGGGAGAYCTCAGTGCAGTTACAAAYTCCTCATGAGGGGAAGAGGAGGSACAGACACTGATCYCTTCTCTCTGGTGACAGTGRCAGGACCCAAGGAATGGCCTGGAGCTGTGTCAGGGGAGGTTTAGGTTGGATATTAGAAAAGGTTCTTCCCCCAGAGGGTGCCTGGGCACTGAACAGGCTCCCCAGGGCAGGGTCACAGCCCCAGCCTGACAGAGCTCAGGGGGTGTTTGGACAATGCTCTCAGGCACAGGCTGTGACTCTGGGGGATGGGGCTGTGCAGGGCCAGGAGCTGGACTTGGATGATCCTTGGGAGTCCCTTCCAACTCAGCTTGTTCTGTGATTCTGTGATTCCAGGTGTGGTACAGATCCAACCAGCCCCTGCTTCTCTCCTATGGGCTCATGTGGGCCCTTTTCCTGCTGCATGCAGACATCTCCCAGCCCTGTAGTGTTTAACCTTACAGCATTTTTCTCCAGTTCTGTATTCTTTTGGCAAYTGAGGCAGAGAGATTAAAAGTTGCAGGGGGAAAGGAAGGGGGAAAGAACTGTTCAGTGCTGGAGCTTTGTTATTGGCTCTTCAGAAGTGCCTGGATCCATGAGATCCAAGGATCTGTGTGCAGAGGTGCTTTGAAGTGTTCCCTGCATGCTGGCTGCATCATGAGTGCTTAMCACTGCTCCATGTGTTAACTTAACACTTAACATGGCTCTGAACCATTCCTGTCAGCTGGGTGAAGTGGAGAGTGTCAGAACAAGAAATCCCAAGTTCCAAACTGGCACTGACCATCAGTTTCTTTCTTCCTTYTCTTTTTTCTCTCTCTCATTTTCTTTCTCAATGGCCTTAAAATAACGTTCCAAGGAAAACAGAACCATATCTTTTGCTGGAAGAGGAGCAAAAGAATGGAAATTGACTCAATATGTGCTGTAACAACTCACAACTGAAATTCATGGAAGGTGAAATCAGACTAATTTAGACTGAAAATAAAGTTGTGCCTCTCTTTTTTCTTTTTTTCTTTTTTTTTAACATTGAAAATTAATCACTGCCACAGCTTAAAGGTGTCTGCAAGATTTTCCATCACTAGTAACTAATATATCAGCATTGGATGGCTTTTAAAAAGAAAAATAAAGTTCAAATATAAATTAAATCCGGGAAGACCTACGACCTCTGTTACACAGGATCAGATGGTCCCAGTAGTGTTTTTAGTTTTACAATCTATTAATTAGATCTTTCTATTCCCTTCTCTGGGATTACCCTTTCAATTCTACTGGAGTTCCTGTAGATTTTTCTTCTCAGGCACCTGGACAGGAGGCAGGTCAATTAAAAATACCATTAACCCCTACAAMGCTCATTTAGCTGCTACCATTTCTCATCAGGTGGCAGTGCAATGTCCAGAGGGAAAGCCCAAATCCYACAACAAAAAGGCAAACCCTGGAAAACCCTTGTGGGTACTGGGGCATCAACCACATTGTGGAGCACATTTGCAGTGGCAATGACAGCCAAATGTGGCTGCAGTCCATTCTCAAGCTCAGATTCATCTTGCACCTGTAAATCTGAGAACTGTGTATGGTTTGAGCTTCAAATAGGAAGCCAGTCTGAGCACAGATGGTAATTTATTCTTAGAGCCTACTCAAATCAGGCAGAGGCCAACCCACCCATAGGTATATGTGAAGAAACACTTCATCCCAGAGTGACTGAATGTGATCACCCACTTTTCACTTAAAGACAGAATTTTTKCATAATTCTTGCTGACCATCCCCAGTAATCACAAATCTGTTCTCTCTGGGCTTTCACAAGAGCCTGGCTAACACCTGATTGTTAGCAAAAAGGCCTCTCTTCCAATCAAGTTTGATGGCTCAAGAATATCTATCTTCTGGGGTTTTGTTGGTTTGGCTTTTTTTTTTTCATTATTTTCAAATGTTGTCATTCAACATTTTAAACCACTCCATGAAAAGTCCATCTATGAGACACCTTTCCCATCTGAGCACACCCAGGTACCCCATTCTTTCCAGGGTGCCTTCAACAACTTCATGACTAAAGGAAAGTACAGAAACAACCAAACCAGCTCTAAACTCACAGACCCTGCTGGTACTTCAGGCCAGCAGCAATGATTTCACCTCACATGCATTTTATTCTGCAGTGTGACCATAAAGTAAGAACACATTCATCACCAGCCAGCCCACACCAAGATAAGATTAAACTGCTAATTCTGCATGAATTACTCAGTCCTTAAAACAGGTAAATGGTTTAAATTATTTGGTGGTTTGGTAAATAAGTTATTTAAAGAAACAGCAGCAATTGCTAGTGTTATCCTTATTTCCATTTATATCCTTATTTATAGTGTTATCCTTATTTACAGGGATATTTTTTACCAACAATGACTCATTAATGCACTTTTAAAATTCTCTCAGAAATACACTTTTTTTGCAATAAGGGAGATTTTATTGGGGACTCAAACCTAGAGCAGATCATGAGGCAATGAAGTAACTTAGACCTTCTCCCTGTATGAGAAACACAAAACACAATATTTTATATAATAATCCCATCAAATGCTTGTTTTTTGATGGGCTTATTATATAATATATGCTTGGCTTTTTTTCTCAGGGAGATCCCAGGTGCTTCAAGATCAAAATTATTCCATCAGAACAAGATTCATCTCACTTGGCTGTATCTATCTGCAGTGTGAACCCTTCCATCAAAGTCACCTTCAGATCCTTTTATGTCACTGCACAGTTTTAGGACGGAGTCCATCTGCCTTATTTGAGATGCCCTCTGTAGGGTGAGCTGAATCACAACCTACAAGTGCCCATTTTTCCCCACTGGCTCTAAAAAGGCCCTTGCAGCTGGCTCAGCTGCAGACATCTGCCCTGGAGCCCTTTCCTGTTGATCAGCCCTGTGGCTGCTGTCTCCAGCGATTCCCACTTTAATGGTCTGAGAGGAAACGTGCCAAAATATTCAGTGCATTAATAAAATCATGGAGGCAGCCAGTGTCAGTGACACAGCAGATGTTGGAGTGCTGCAGAAACACCAYGACTTTCTGAAGGATGTAGTTGTAGGTGGCCTGTGGAAAAAAAATAAAAAGCCATTTTTTTAATGCAGATGCTCGTTTCCGTGCATCAAATATGACAAGAAGTAGCTGAGGCAGTGAGTTTGGAAGAGTGGCCAATCCTACAGAAAATCTGCTCCCAAATTCAGTTGTCACATTCACAGAGATGTGGATTGCACAATGGGTAGTTTTATTGAAAATAAGCCATTTTTTAAASTTGGGCTAAAAAGGAGATTTTGAAAGAGCTATCTCCCTGTTGATTAGAATAATTGATTTATCTGGTGATTTCAGAGATATCACTAACTTGTGGATAAGGAACATAATAATCTTCAAAGACTTCTCTCTGAATTTTTATGCCATTATGAGTAGCTYTGAATAGACACTGACTTCCTCAGAGTGTCTATTCAGTCACTGAAACTGCTSTTTTCTTGCACAGGCAGGAAAACAAAGAATTACAGTGCTCTTTTGGGGRGCAAGTTATTATTTATCTATTTATTATTATTTATTATTTCTTTTTGCCATGTTTCCTGAACTTGTAACTAATCCAGTGTAACAATCTATCACGAAAAACTGTTTTCCCAGCTCATAAAATCCACATTCTTCAGAGCTGGTAGCAGCTGTTTTGTAGCTGTCATACCACATAATACGGGTAAGGTCATTCCCTGCAGCAAACTYGTAAGCCAAATTAGAGAATTTGATCCACTGCCAAATTTTAAAAGAAGAGATACCACATTATGATGAACTGTGGTGTCCAGAGTTTAATGTATTTCTTATTAAAATCAATGGGAAGTTTATTTCAGCGAGGGTTGGATGGAGTTCTAATTACATGTCTACAAATGCTCCCCATATGCCAGTTCCAGTGCTAGAACTGCTGCTGGTTACATGTCCTGACAATGGGCTCGTCACTCCTGTGGCCACTGAAACAATTAATTTCTATTKTCAGCATTAAATTTAATTAAAACTAATTTTTATATCGGACACCAGATACTTCACCCTAATAATTCAGTTAGAGAGCAGTCCTGTTTCCAGTTCTGCCACCACAATTTTCCACGCTTTAAGAGTGTAACGACTGCTGCTAATTGTGACTCTGAAATTGTTTTCCAGACATGCAAGATCATAACAATCCTGATTGCAGTTCTCCTGACTCATGAAGAAATTGCAAAGGTCTTTTTCTACATCATGTTTCTTCCCTTGTCAATAATAGTAARGATTCTTAAAAACCTTAGGCTGAACTACAGGTTCAAGTGTGGGTCTTCCTGCTGGTTTTAGTGTGGGAATAGAGGAAGAGTTAAAAGAAATAAGCACAGGAAATAATATGGAAAATCAAAGATTTTAGAGCAATGAATCTCTGTCTGATGTTGCTGTGGGAAATGATCACTGGATGATATGAAATGATATGAAATCATAACTGGACTTTATATTTGATTGAAACTTTCTAGTCAATYATTTTTAATATATATTTAATGTTCTACTGATTGGCCCCATGTCTCCATGTGTGTGTGTGCATGTGGCAGATATGTTTCCCAGTCATTTTTCTCACAGCTGTTGTTTGATGGTTGATCTTTCCTCACCCCCCAATGAATCACTGTGCTCTCTTYTTCATTTCTGTCTCTCTGCATCCAATTTGTCTCCTGTGTGAGGGGCCTCTGCTGGCTGAGGATCTGTCCCTGTGGTAACTGAGACACAGCCATTCCTGCTCCTCAGCCCCTGCTGAGCCTGAGGATTTATTGGTGTGAGGGAATTKGGGTTTGGGCATTGGGTTAGACCACTGAAGGAGCAGTTTGGGAGGTAAGGAATGCTGGGAACAGCTTTGTGTCAGCTCCAGTGCCTGATTTTCAGAGCCTCCCTTTTACCTCACTCAGATTTTCCAAATCCAGCTGTYGATGACATGAGACTCCACTATTTTAGGAGATGTCCTGGCTCTGCCCAGTTCAGAGTAATCYTTCAGACACTTCCTTTTGTGTGCCTGTCTCCACTTCACACCAAGCAGTGACTGAAGGTGGTCTCTCTCAAATTTTCCCTCCAGGCTGAAATGGGCTCCACAACCAAGAGAATTGTGTGTTTACACCAGTCAAGGATCTGCCCCATGCTCCTTCCAAATGTATAGGAATTATGTTTGTTGACAGCACAGAATGTCCATATGGAAATGGTAAGCATTCTTAAAAAAAAAAAAAAAAAAAAAAAAGTAAAGCTAAAAAATAAGACATTTTGAATCAAAAAGGATTCAGAATAACTTCAAAAGCAGCTGCTCAGAACTTTAAAATTATTTCACCATCCATACTGAAGGAAGTAAAATGTGACTTCAACTACCCTAAGGGATCACAAGGTGAGTTCAGCAAGAATAAAACTTGTGAGACTTGTAATTAACAATACAAATKAATCAGCAACTGTCAATCTGGTACAATAATCAAACATCAGCTGCTCACAGAACTTGTGATGTAGTCCCACTGAAAAAAAAAAAAAAGGTTGAATAAAGCTTCAATGAACTAAAGGCCACAATGCAGACTGTGTTCAGTAGGGAATTTCAATTCTTTGGGCATCCTTGGTAAAGGAAACTCGAGTGTTGCTCCAAGTGTTTCATAAAGCCAGCCACTATGGTCCAGTGTAAAGTCCAATTCCTTCTTTTTAAATCTCCTCTACTTTGAAAAAAAACAGTACAAATCCACCTTTTTCCTTTCTGCCCTTCCCAGGGACAGTGATTCCACAACACTGATGTTTTGTCAGTGCACCTCACAGTATATACATTTTTTGCATATATATCAAGTGAGCTGGAGTGAAGAATGTCTGTAAGATAAGGCTTGCATAGGGTAAACTAAATTAAACAAAGCAGAAAAGATTGCATATGGTTCTAAGCAATATTATTCTTCCTCTTAATCCTCAAATAGAGTCACTAAATTACACTTCCAGATTTAGTTATGATATTTACAAATGACTTAACTGTGCATTTTAAGAGGGGAAASTGGCTACAAATGGGGGCAAGCTCCTAATTTAAAGTCACAGTGGTGCCAGAACAGAGCAAATGCTTATTACTGGGGTATTTTTGGTCATGGGGAATTCTCTTTCCCTAAGAACTAATCCCAGAAAAGCATATTTTTATTACAATCTGGAATTCAGGTTTTATGTAAATATACAAGACAGAAGACCTTTCTTTTTTAAAATTCTAGGAGCTGCAGAAACAGCTGAGATTCGTTGAAGAATATTTCCTTTTGAATCATTTGTATGAGCAACCCAAAAACTAAAATATATTTTAAAATATGCAAATAAGAATGAATAGGAAAGTGTTGTATGAAAAACATGGCATTTTGCTGGAGGCTACCTCAAATCACTTCTTCCTTCCTCCCCTAAATATAGCACCTCTAAATATAAAAGACAAAAAAAAGTTCAAAAGAAGTTTACCAGTTTTGTTCCTTTATAACTGAAAACAGAAGATGTCTTTTTTTTTAAGATTGTATCATTTTTTACTTCAATTGCTCTCCTAAATGCTCCCTCATCTTTTGATATCCATCAAATTTTCCAATATTTTTTTTCCTCCAGAATATTCTCATCTTACATCTGCCTCCTTTTTCTTGGTAGGGAACCACAGTGCAGACCYAGAATTTGGAAAAGGTGTAAAGAAGCACAGCCCCCACAAACTGAGGCAGTCCTGTGACTTAGAGAAAATTAAACACAGTTAATTTTGGCAGGAGCTAAATAAAGGCTATGTCACAGAGTGAACTGGGCAACTCTCATAACAACTTTGGAGGGCAGCTAGATTGCAGAGAGCTCAGGTTAGCCAAGTACAAGTTTTATTTTAGCAGGAACTTGGTGGGTAAAGGAAAAAAAAATGGCAGCAGCATCTGTTGCCGGAACTCTGCTGGTATGAACTGTGATTCCTTGAAGTTACCCAGKTTTTGAGGGTCTCTCCCCACCACTTGCACTTTGCTGTCACACAGCACACAGAATTATGCTCTTATATTTCTAAAGCTAGAAAGATGCACCATCATRTTGTGGTGCCTGAAATCAGCTCCAAACAGATCCTTGCAGTGAGGTGGGAGATGTCAGCAGCAGCTAAAACACTGGAAGGCTTTATTCTCATAAATCATTTTATTGGCATTCATTGCTCCCACAAGAAAATTTAAAAAAAGGTGCCTTGTACTTCTGAGATGAATTTCTAACAAGTCTCACCATCAAGCACCTCAAAGATGAGTRAATTTCATCTCAGTGAAGCAACAGTGAAATGCATGATGATTAAGCTGGAAACAGGACCCAGAGAGAGCACAGAAATCAGTCTCCTCCCCCAGCTGTCATTTAGGATTTCCCCCGGCATCCARCTCTGCAAGCTGAGACCAAATGCAGCAAAAGTTCATTTCCTGAGTGTTRCTGGTCAGGATTGTCCTCCAAAACTAACTTGGTAAGCTGAGCCTGCCTCTTCTGTCTCAGAAGCTCCACTCTAAACCATCTCCCTCATCCTTTTCAAAGATGAAAAGAACACTCTTCTCCCTCTTTTTATTCAGAATTCACACCTTTTTTCTTATTTTTCTTTCCTTTTTTTTTTAATCTGTTGATAAACATGCTGGAGATGATCCCTTGGTCTCCCCTCCTGCACTCAATGGGATGAGTCTGAACACAAAACCCAATCACACCAAGCACAAGCCTTACTACACACCTCTTTTGAGGTGATAACCTGATGGTAGACTTAATCATTCCAGAACTCATAGAAACTCATAGATAATTACATTTTTTAAATGTCATAGTAATTTAAAAATCATATGAGTATTCCTCACAATCTTTCACTTGCTTCTGGGTCTCCAGTAGAGACAACACATGAGAGATTAATCACAGAGATCTGTGTTTTTTGGGAAGAKTTGTCTGGAAGCTTTTCACACCCTTTTCACACCACTCTCTCCAGAATGGTTTAGCACTGGCTGCTCACACATTGCCCACATCTAAATGTTGGCATTTCTTGCCTCCCATGGCTGTTTTTGCTGCCAGACCAAGGAATATGGTGCCCCAGCTGATATGCCAGTCTGTGGGCCTCTGAGAGCAGCTTTTTCCTTTCAGGCCAAGAGATGAAAGTAGTGTAGCCAATATTTAAGCTCTCTGCTTAATTGTCCCAAATTTAATAACCAGAAGCTTTTARCTCTGTTCCGTGGAAGATGCTGTCCCTGTTCAGCTGATTACAACTTCATGAAATCATAAATGCAGGGATTATAAGAACTCCTCTGTGTTTAGATCTGATCTTAGGATTGTTTTCAAGCCCAGATTCATGGACTAGCCATTAAACAACCCCACAGCACCTCTGGCCAGATGCCCCTTCCAGTCACAACATCAGCTCAGATGAATATTTTGCCACTCCACCTTCTTCCACCCGCACCTCTCTTCATTGCACCTGGCTCTGGAGCATCCCCTAGTCCTCACAAAACCCCCTCCTCTTTGAAATCTTTCTTTTCCTTCTCTGCTTCCCAAAAGGAAGGGGAGGCAGCCTGTGTATTTCCATCACTAGAAGAGGGCTGGAAGGACATATTTTATGACAATGYTCAGGAAACAAGCCTATTCCATAGATTACACAATACAGCAAAAAAGAGGGAAGGATGCTTTGTTTCAGACTGGTCACGGATACAGAACTAGCACTTGCATCTCCAATTTCTTCAGAAAAATGTGCAAGATAAAATGGTAAAATAGAGGGTTCCCCAAAACTTCTATTTTAAAAAGAATATGGAGAGTTCTCTGCTTCTCCAGTACTTTTATATGCACTAAAGGGTTTATGCCAAAGTCTGAGGTGTTTCTGGAATTGCATCACTTGTATGAAAAAGCTTGCAGCCTCAAAACCAGGCAGGGAAAACCAAAAGGGTCAGTCTCCAGGTCTAAATGCACATTTCATTTTTTTGGTGRGTTTGTTCAGGAGGAAGTTTCCCTCTGCATAACCTTCTGGCTCCCAAACAGCAGTGATTTGCTGGGCTCATTGTGTTCCAGAGGGAAGAAGTGAGTCAAAAACTACTCAGGACTTTCCCACAGGCACTGAATGGCCTTGGGCAATTCACTGCAGGRCCATATGAAGACCTGATATTGGACAGCAACACCCACTTTTAGTAAAACAAAGGAGATGCCTTTATGCATCTGGCAGGCTCCTCACCTTCCAGTGAAAATCCGAGGACATTTTTAATGAAGTGTGCTGGAGCCACAAGCCCAATTCTGCTTCCAAAAAGAAACAAGGAAGGAGGCTTTGTTARATGCCAACATAACCTTTCATGTGCCCAAATTCAGCATCATGAGGGTTTTTTCCTTGGTACTTCTCTTTTACCCTGTACAACAGTGAGATCTTTTTACCCATCAGGAAAAAACTCCGTTCAGCTTGRCTCTTTGGAAAATTCAAAAACTTCCAGCTGCAGAGCCCCACCAAAGTTTACAGTTCTGCAATAACTGCAGCTATTAAAACACRTATTTTGCTTAAGAATTTCAGTGCTTTGGTGCTTCTACAAAAAGCATCCACATAAGCAGTCACAGCCAGTCATGCAGGAAAGAGAAATGGAAATTTTGGAAATGGGCTTTTAGGCTGGAGGAAAGCTCAGGAAGAGGAATTCATATTAGTGAAAAACAGACCCTGTGCATGACCTACACATAGAAAATCACCCCACAGAGAGTTGGTAATTTTAATTCAAACCTCACCACAGCTATCATGAAGTGAGAAATGCATGACCATAAGTCATATGGTCCTCACCCTAATTTTTGAGTCTGTATTTTCTACTAATTACTCTAATTAGGAGGGCCACCAATGCACAGGCAATGGTTCAGCAGCATAATTACAATATCCTAAACACTGAGTCACATTCCTATGCCCACATTCCTGCAGCTAYCTCTTTTTAAGGATGTTCATTGCTRAGCAAATACRGACTGAAAAGAAATTAYAGGCTGACAGRATTAAAATATGAAATGCAAATGTGTCAGTCTTGAGGAAACATCRAGCACTCAAGGACAGTTRCAGTCCAGAGAGAATTTTGTTCAAAATACTTTAATTAATGCATATTAATTTCTGCCTATTCACACTGGAAAATTTTTCTCTCCCTGTATTTTGTATTATATTTGTGAGGATATTTGTCTCAATTTACAGAAGCCTGTGTTAGTAGTTTACTGGGCATTTCTCACCACAAAGAAGTGAGGGCTCCATCTTTTAGCAGGTCCATGTTTTCATTTTTCTCTCTCAGCAAAACTCTTGCAAACTCCAACTATAAGCAGTTACAAAGGAATATGAAATCTCATGGGAAAAGGCCCATTTATTACTCCTATTTTGAAGTCTCACTTCTATCATCATGAAGTGATAGATAGAAGATAGATATTATCATTAGCAATTGTTCTGCACTCATGCTAAACCAGCTCTCCTTATCTGCTCTTTATCTTTGTTTAATCCCAGTATTCTGAACTGCACTGCCAACAAAATACCTCTTTTCCAATGAGAAAATTATTAATTTTCATGTGACTGAAACTAATGAATTTATAGAACTTGTTTTTTTCTCCTTGATGTAACCTTGAGTTTGAATTTCCATGGTTTATATTATGCAGTTTGGTTATAACACCCCTATAATTTCTTTCCTGCTTAGTACTTATCTTCTCAAAATTAATCCCATCTTAGAAAAGCTTTTTGTCTTAAAATGTCTGCAAATAAATCACAGTATACTTAGATAATGGAAATTGTCAGTGATTAAATTCAATTTTATGGGGTATGAGTGAAATTYCCCTGACTAGTTATCAACAGTATCTTGATTTTCGGTTTGGATTTATCATTATATTTCCCACATTTACAGCTGCCTGTACTTTTCTTCAGTAGTTCTCCATATTTCTTTTTGCAGATTGTTTTCTGCAGGCTCTTGAATATATGAGTATTTGGCAGTGATTTTGTAACATATAATCAGAACTGAAAATTATAGTGATCCCATTTGTGCTATTATAGCTGAAGAATGTGTCAGACTTTCCATTTTAAACCTTATACTCTAAAGAATCTATGACTGGTCTTTCTTTACTGCCAAATATTTCTGCAAAATTTTCAATAAGAATCATGCTATTTATTGGTTTGAAATTTTTCTCAGGATTTCTGGCAGTGAGTGTGAGGAGATAGCTTCTCCTCCAATCCCAAATAAAAAATAAATAAATCTCTAATTTCCTGTCTCCTTATTCAGTGACTCCATTTCAGCCAAAAAAAGTTAGATGGGTTTCTTTTTAAGGGCCTGTAGTATTAATGCAGTAGTGGATAAGAGGGATTACTTGAGAATGACTGGAATTATTTCCTTTCACTGGAAACATAATATGTTCCTTCAAGATAGTGCCAAGATTTTTCTGCCAGAGGAACAAGAAAAGGGATAGGAGAATSGGCTCTCTACTCTGGTCAGACTTAYTTCTTTTTAGCAAAATATCCTCCAAAATAAACCAGACCTTCTCATGCTCCAGAAAATCCCCTAGATAAGGGGACTGTAGCTGTAAAATAAGGAAGTGCTTGGCTGGAGTTGGGGATAGGAGAAAGAACCTGAAGAARAACCAAAGTGAGACTGGCCAGGAGATACKCACAGCTGCTTCCTTGGCACATCCMACTGGCCTGACTAAGAGTCAGGATCCTCACTTCGTGGCCCCTTACAACGTCTCCAAAAGCTGCATACATGTCCTGCCTTCTCCTCTCTTTTTGCCTTCAGGAGGAAAAAAACTTCACAAGTGTAGTAAAATTTGGCCTTCCAGCTTCTCAAACCTACTGGTGAAATGACAGACAATGGCTACATGCCATCCTGGAAAAGAGTAGAGTGGGTGACTCCAAGAATCTCTCACCTCATCACTCAAATTTTACCTGTTCTCAGTTTCCAGTCCTTAGTTCTGCCCAAGGCAGAATTTCCTTTGAGTTTCAGCTGCCTATTTTTCCATCAGCTCCTGGGGGAMCTTGGGCAAGTGGCAAAACCCAGGTTTCCAGCAAAGCTGGGAAATTACAGCACCCTCGGAGAGCAGTAAGACAGGTCAGCTTGCTGTGGTTTGGTGAKCTCAGCCCTGAACGCTGGCCCTGGCTAAATTTAGGCTTTGAGGCTATCACAGACGGCTCTCAAGCACAGAGAGGGAACAAATGCCAAGAAGCTTTGCCATGTCTTCACTATCTCCATTTACAAAAAGGATATTGCAAGACCTCAATCCTATGGGAATTGGTTTTGGTGTAAGACAACAGTGGGAAATGTGCCATAGGAAGAAAGACAGACTTTGAGCTTCATTCTGGGGATGCAGAACACTTGGGTCTGTAAATAAGTCAGAAATCTTGTGAGAATAGTCCTGGTTCTGAGGATGTCTCTGTTTTCTCTCCACTAATGCATGGAAATCCTACAAAATGGAATTTTGCCTCCTGATATTTGGACACATCCAGTTCTTGTCCTACTTAGTGAGAAAGATTTCTTGCTGAGTTGGGTTTTTTTGCCAGTTAGTTTGCATAAAGTGCTGAGGATTAGAACAACTCAGCTCTCAATGTACTTAGCTCATATATTTTACACAACTTTTTRAAAGGAAACAATAGTTATGAAGACTGTGAGATAATGCAAGACAGTTTTTCCACTATGAAATAAATCCTGTTGTCAGTATTTCCATTCATGATCATTGCCTGTAGTCAAAGGCAGTGGGAATAAACTCTGGAAGTCACACCTTCAGTGGATGGACTCCAAACCTCAGTATGGCATGCCTGACATGACACATATGGAATATTCATTGCCTTTGAACCAAAACCTGCACTGAGGGGTTCTCTAGAACTGCAGATGGAGAAGCTGCCAGCAAATGGGAATGAGAGCTGGAAGTAAAGAATGAGGAAACTCCAAAATCTTTCTCCTCTGCTCTCTCAGCTGCCATGTTAGATCCTCAGCAGCAGAGTAGCAGGTTGTCCTAGGTCGCAATGTAAGATGTGGCCACAATATGTATCCCATCACTATCTCCATGGGCTGTTGAAAACAGGTGGGGCAGTGTTTTCCCTGCCTCCTCCCTCTGGACTATCTGCTGTTAATGGCCCAGCAATGCCCTGCCCATGGCTCACAGGTAACTCCCTTATCTCTGTTAATGGCCCAGCAATGCCCTGCCCATGGCTCACAGGTAACTCCCTTCAGGAGCTGTCTCTGCTCAATGGGCAATCAAGGACCCATTGTGTGACTCACAGAATGACATCAGCCCATTGTGAGATGCTCTGCCCRGGGGGGAGGAGCCAAGCATTCCCASCTGGATATAATCTGGAGCTTGGGTTAGCAYAAGCCCTTACCAACTGGATTCCCAKAGGACAAGAGCTGCCAGATCTTTCTATAGGATCACTGCTTCAACAAGACCACTTCATCTGGGCTGCTACCCACCACCCTAACAAATAGGATGTTAGGTTGTATTCTAACTCTGTCGGGGGTCTTTTCTACTATTTATTTTATTATTTTCCTATTAAATTGTGTTTCTGACTTTGAGTCTCTCACTGGTTTTGCTTTCAAACCAGTACACAGGTATTAAAAGCAACCTTAAATATATGCATAAAAAACTGGAAAAGGCAAAARTCCCTGTTCTAAAGAGCATTGCCCTGCAAATCTTTTTCTCACATCTCCRAGATGCTATTAAGTGAGCTCACAGTGCCTAAACCTCATTTGTAGGGTCCTGCCAAAAGTCATGATGGATCTTCTACARCAGGTAATCCATGCTTTGGATGGGAAGAGGGCTCAGTGGTGGGCTGATACTACAGCACACTTTGTTAAAAGCTGGCTGGCTTAAAAAATCATGGAGGCACTTGCCTTGGGTGGGAAAAGAATATTTTTTAAGAAGTTGTCTACAAAGCCATCACTGACTCATTGTTATCCCAGTGTATTGCATTTGGGGAGCAAACTAAAACCCCTGAATCCAGAGTACAGACCTGCAGCTCTACCACCCTGGGCTAAGAGCTCACTCCTGGATAAAGGACTGTAGGTGCAAGGGTTGCTTTTTACATGCAAACTTGACATTGGAAACTCTCATGTATGTGCCCCAAGATAAACAGAGAGTGCTCATAAGTTGTTGGGGGTAGCATATTCCATATTTTCCCTGCAGTTTATTGGCAAATTAATTCTAGTGTATTCAAATTACATCATGAAGTGTAATGTAAGGATATTTCATGAAGGTTACCTTAATAAGGTGTGAAAACCTGAAGAAGGGTAATTCAGAGGGAACTGCTTGGCCCATCTCCTATTTACTTGGAAACATTACTGCCTTAAAAAACCCTTAAAAATATCACTTATTTTTATGGCTCAAAACCCTTTAATTTGAAGATTTTTATGACTCCCTTACAATACACATCGATTTAAATAATGTTTTAAACTAAAATGGATCATTTACTGCCAACTGTGCTTCAGGCATATCATTGATTAGTCCAAGTGTGATAAAACAACCTTGTTTTTATTCATACTTTAAGAGAATAATAAAACCTGCATACTTGGAAATTCTGAAGCAATATCTTGGCCCAGAGCTATTTAACTATGAATTATTCACATCTAGTTTATTTTTTTTCTTTTAAATTCATGAATCCCCAGAATGGTTTGGTAAAGTGTATCAGTGAAACCATGTTTCTAATTATTAAAGGGAGGGTGGAGGAATCAGAATGCATCATATATGTAAAGGGGTCATTTTTTCATTTGTCTTCTTTTCTAAGCCACTGTGAATCTCCTTGGAAATTAGTTATTCAATATTCTCACTATATTTTAATTTGTTGTCCATTGAGAGAGAATATAGAGAGAGCTACTTTTTTTCAAATAACTTTTGCAAACAAACTTATTCTCACAACCTATAACACTGGAACTGCTTAAACATAGGGATATTTAGGGATTTCACAGAAAAATTACTGGTAGCCCATTGCCCAGAACTGGCCTGGAGTGATCAAAGGAAATTGCAGAAATATAATTTTTTTGCATCTTCATAAGAAGTGGTTCCTGTAACAGTGACAGGGTGTCTATCTGGATACCACACTGCTACAAGTGGGACTTTTTCCTTAACTGCTGCAAAATGTCATAGCCAAAAATATCTATTGTAAGTGCAAGAACCCAAACATTCGTCTGACTCTTGCAATCCTTCCCTCCTGTGTAACCTTACAATGCTTCCTGCCTACCATGGTCTGAACCCTGGCAGTAGAAAGAATGAGACTGAGATAAAACTTTCGTCTTCCATCACGGAATTTCAGCAGAACATCAGCAAATCACTTCATCTCAGTGCACCCCCAGTACCTACACAAACACACACACACAAGTCTTTGTTTTATTTGGAGCATAAACTCTTCAGTCTGCTCTGTAAAGTACTCAGTGTAATTATGTACTTGGTAAAATACTGAATGGTTTTTCCTTACACAATCATAGAAAATTATGTGGGTTTGAAAGGACAGCATCTAGCCCAAAAGAGAGTTCAGAGCAGGTCCAGCTAGCTCAGGCTAAACAGGGCACTTTTTGAGTTTTGCATATACCCAAAGCTGGTGTTTGCAAACCTCTCTAGGTCTGTGCTCCTGAGTAATTCACCTCATGGTGGAAACCCTTCTCCTTTTATCTTATCAGAATTTCTTCTTTTTCAGCACGAGTCCATGGCCACAGGACTCCAGGTTTGTCCTCTCCAGACTCTCAATTTGGTTGCAGCAARGTTTCCCTTTGCCATCTCTGTTTCTGCTCACACTTCATGTTCTCCAGCCCCTTGACCATCCAGGTAAGGTGATGTTCTCAAGGTCTCCTGATGTTTTACCTGAAGGGTTTCCTCTCCTTTAAATACATTTGTAACCAGGGCCTCAGAATTGAGTACAACTACCAGAGGATGTACAACACCCACAGGATGCACCAAGCCTTCAGCAGTAAGACAGAGGAAACAGAAAAAATAAGGGTTACTGGAAGTAGAAGCAAGCAGCAGACAGCAAGGAATGGCCTTAGGTGCTGGTTGCCAATTTGAAAGAAACACCTCCTGACAGTCGGAGCAGATTAAAATGTCCTGTGGAATGGAAAATTCTCCAAAACTATGGAGAATTGAAGATACTCAAACACCAAAAATTCACTAATCACAWAATGCCCACCATATGCCATCCTGTCTTACAAATAACCAAGTTTTGAACAAAATTGTATTACTAAAAGGCATTAGCTGTATGGAGCTTCAAATGGATCYATGCTGAGATTTGCAATACTCACAGTTCTTCCTAGGACTTGCAAATTTTTGTTTGTTACTGAAGACACTTAAGAGTTTTCTAAGCCTGGAAAATTCCAAGAAACCCAGCACAGAGCTTGCAACAGTGAAAAATGAGAAGAATCCTACCTTTTAACTTGGCTTCAAGGCCACATGTGGTTGCCCTCTCCAGATGAATCTGCCATACTGGTCTTAGCACAAGATTAGCCTGGAAGAATTGTGYCTTTTCTCACTTCACAGCCAGATGRGTTAMAGGACTTGTCTAAGATGGAGAAAGCTCACATTTAAGTAAAACTCTTTTCACTGCATGGCTCCCTTTCTAGACAAAGGCAATTCTTCTGTGCATGGCTACAAGCAAATGCCTGTAGGTCTGTGAAATGTCTGTAGGGAAGATTTAGAGGTATCAATAGACAACAAAAATGTGTCTTTGAGGTGCTAAGAGTAGAAGATTTAATTTGTTTTACATTCTCTTGGGAATCCAGTGCCAGATGTTAATCTTTAAGCAGGCAYTACTCTCCTCACTAAGAATTGTATGTTTTGAGAAAAAAATCCCGGCCTCTGATTCAACTCATCAAAATCTGTGTCCCTCAAATTCTATGTAGATTCAGTCTCAACACCATGATGAGAATTCTCTGCACAGTTTGAGGTAAACCAAGCCCCATGTTTGAATACTTGCACCAAGGGAGGCAAACAGCAGAGGTATTCTCACCTCATTGACATTYTCCTGGTTTTATTTGGCTCATGAAGCATTAAAATGCTGAAATTGGAAAGCAAAAATKATTTTAAGCTGCTSAACATGATGAAAAACAATGCTTTCGAGTAGCATGATGAATTTGTTGGGGAGTGATTAGACATTAATAGCAGTTTTGTATACTTAATAAAGTTTGCATAGCCAATTTGCACTTTATAAAGTGCACTCCATTGTTCTGGAGTGTGGCCCTGATGTGGACTTTATGAAGCATGCAGGAGGCAGTACAGACTTTATGAAGCCTCCATTGAGGATAGGTATCAAATTAAACAGGAAAAGCACACCTAGCTCTGATCCATGGCTTGGGAACTCATGGCTGCCTGCRTGAGTTGTTGCTCAGGTCACCCTAGGGCACAAATCCCCACAAATTCCCACTGCAAAGGCAACCAAAGCATCCAAATGTGACTTCTGCCAAGCACAGGAAAGGAGGCTGGGCACCTAAGAGTGCACTCTAGTGCTTGAATATTAGACAAGTACATTCCTTCATGATGTCTTGACCGCTTTTGGTCAGCATCATGTCCTTATCTTCAGTGAGGGCACATTGGTTCTGAAGGGCTGTTCTCTAAATTTATAATTGGGTGATATSTGCTATATCTGAAGGAAAAGTCTGCTCAGTGAAAGGCTACAAATGTTGGCTCCCAAAGTCACACCAGTTAGGCAGGTTACTTTTTCTTCCTTCTCCTCACACCTGCACGATCCCCTGTGCAAATCCAAGTTTGCAACYCTCCTTTCAAAACACTACAAATGCTTTAATGTCTTCTTTTAAAGATAATCTAGATTGAGTTTGGTTTGAATTATAGGGAGCAAGTGAAACTTCCCTAATGAAAGTTCCTTTGTTTTTAATTTTAATTTCTCAAGGCATGAGTTGCCAGTGAAATACAGAAACCAGATGGTTTATTAAAAAACAAAAAATTACCAGCATTAAACATTGGATGGATTTTTCCCCCTATTTAACAAGATTATAATCCTTATCTATTAGATTGTTTTAACTCACTTTTGAGGAAAACTGGCCATTCAAATTCATATTTTGATTGATCACTCCACAAAGCCTCTTAGCTTACAAGTTGGTCATTTCAGAATTACAGTTTTAGTTGCCTTGCACGCAGCAGCTTAGCAGGGATTGTGTTGCTGTGCTGTGAACTCTGGAAAGGATCTTTCCCTTCATAACCCAAAAATTATTTCAAGTATTGCATTGCAATGCAGATGACACAATCTTTCCAGATACCAAACCCATGAGCTAAGATGATTGATTTTATCTAGTTTAAATCAGTATGAAATTGATTAAGTGACCTGGCAAATTCTGTCATTCAGCTTGGGAGAGACAAATCCAGCACGATGTTCCAACAGCTGCTTCATTGCTTGTCCATTACTTAACAACTGAAACACAGCAGTTTGTGTATGACTGGGTGAGGCACAGAGATTGTTTTAGAGCATCATTATGAGTCTGGTAAATAGGTTTAGACCAAGGATATGAACGCAAACTCGCTGTAATTTTGCGTAGCAGGGTTTAAAGGGCTCATGATTGGCAGCATAACTGATTGTATTGACCAAAAGAACTGAGGACATCTGGCTTTCCAGCCCTACAGCTGAAAGACCATATGTTATAAAAAATACAGTGTGAGAGGGGAAAAGACAGTTGTAGACTGGCATAAAYGAGGAGAGGTCAAAGCTAACACAAGTCCAATCCTGTCAGCAATGTTGCTCCAACAAGGGGTGAATGATGTAGGCTGTTGGGCAATGCAGAAATGTTCTTGGTTTGTAGACAAACATATAGTTGAGCTGATGGCTGAATATCTGTGAAAAYCTCAGGGACCCCTCCACATCATCTGATGTTGAGAAGAAAAGYAGTTTACAAATGCCTATATTACCAAAAGTGTCCCATGTTTGTGCCTTCAGCTGTTTCACCAAGCTTCAAGTGAGTACAGTGTAATTATTTAAGAACAAATAAGGGTATAGTGCAATTYTCAACAGCAATCCCAGTTTTCCCTGCTTACAGTTCTGGAAACAATGCATTCATTCAAATCCATGCCAAGCCCTCCATTCACTCATAATTTACTGTTTGATGCCCTTTTTTCAAATGCTAATGTCAAAGTTGAGGTCATAAACATAAAATCCTTTCCTTTGCTGTTCRCAAAAAGGCATAGCAACTTTATAGGCCCTTCTTACAGCATGGGCTGAAAAAAAAAAGCAAAACCTCTGCTGGTTTAGGAAAATAAAGTTATTTTTATACATAAAATCAGACTTGAAGATGTTGTTTTACGTAAGACCAAGTGCTACAGGCTGGTGTAGCTTTCATTTTTGCCAGTGACCAATGAAAAGGAAGACATACTGAAAACTGTATGRAAACTGCTCAAGAAATGAAGGAAGTAGAGATCTTCGCTCTCTTAAAGTCACAATAATCATTTCAAAGGCTACAGAAACAAAATTCACACCAATTTGGCTGGAATTCTGAAATGTGCTAACTCAGCACACTGCTGAAGTTTCTGCTGAACTGAGCACTTTTTATTCTTTGRAACAAACATCTGTGATTCAGCGTGATAGATTTTAGTATTGTTAGACAATACAACAAGATGTTTTTTAGAGGAAATCATCAGTGTGAATGAATGGTTCTTGCAAGCTCCACACGCTTTTAAATTACRTTGAATAATAGATTTCTCTCCAGATTATTCYTWTCAAAAGAATAATCTTTTATATTATTAAGTGAAGTCAACAGAGCAGGTAAAAGGGTATTTTCTTACCAATATATGGTATTAACCATTTTCAACTGGGATTTTTACACTGTATACTAAACTACAGCATTTGTGCCTGTCAGTGGTTTAAGGTTACTTAACACACTGACTTGAAAGCTGCCAAGMACTTCACTACAAGTCACAAAATCATTCACTCCTGTTGCCTGTTTTCACAGGTAAAGTTAATCAAAGTAGTAATAAACAAGGGCAGGGTAGGGGGAAACTAAATTCATTTCACAATCCTTAGGAAACTGTTTCTATTTTTCACTTCCCAAGATAATTAGTAAATATGATCCCCAAGCTTGAATCAGTTTCAGTCTTGGACTTCTAATATTTTCCTAATCAAATTAAATTAATCAAATTAAACCCAACCACTAGCTATGTGTGGCATTTTACAGTTCTTCCCCCAGATTTCATAAGGGATTTTATGCAATGTGGGCCCCAAATCAGACAACTGCTTTAATTTCAAGGAGCAGAGGCTGTAAGCAGAGCATACAGTCATTTCTCCTTGCAATTCCAGGCCCACCATCGTCAAGGAAGCATTGMAGTTCTCTAGATACTTGCAAAAGACCATTGCATAACACTTAATTTAGTGTTCAGTAATAATTTTGTCRCTGGGTTCCGATGATAAAGTGGATGCAGATGTTCATTAGCAATGGCAACCAAGGCCAACAGTGAAGCATTCCAAGAAGCTGCTACAGCTGAAAAGTCCTGAAAAGTCCAGGGCAGACCATCACGTGCTGCAGAGTCACAAACATCTCTCTTTAGACCAAAAAAAAAAAGAAATCTGACCATGCCACCATCCAKAGGAGTCCAAACTGGATATTCTCCTTCCACTCATATGCCAAGAGTAAGGCCATTTTATAGTGGATATCTTTAACTGTCAGTGGCCTCAGACAGGTCTGGAAGTGTCCAAAAAGCACGTGGATATGGCACTTGGGGAYAYTATTATTCTAATAATGCAGAACATGCAGAACCTTCCAGCCAACCAGGATTTACCCCTACATGTCTTTTCATACAAACAGGCTTCCCTACCACCCCTTTTTACTAAAAAATCTCCACTGTCTGAGAGGCAGGGATTCAGAGCCTGGCTTTGCTGGTCTCATTTCTGGCAGCAACAATAGGTAATGAGAAGGATTTCTCCTGGGCCCTTTTCCAGAGGTGTTCTCTCTCCCAGCTTCCCAGYGGAGGAGGTGAAGACAAAGAGGATCATCTGCAGGGAGCGACAGCTTCGTTTGTCACATCCAACCTGCCAGGCTCCATCCCTGTCCTCTGGAGGGAATCATTCACATGGAGAAGATTAGCCCAGAGGATTAGCATGCAGCTGGATTATCCACACACACACGGCTCAGCCAACTAAAAAATCAGCACCTTTAGACAGYGTTTTGCCTTTTAACCTCCCCATTTCCAGACTTCTGATATTCATCCCTTTGAGCATCACCATGTTTCAGGGGATGATGAAGGCASGGTGARGGGGTGGTGTTGGCTRTTCTGGCGTGTCTGAGCCATTTCTCATCAGCCACAAGATGTCAGTGTTGCTGAATTTTATTATTCTCACCTGCACAGAGGCGCTGGGAGATGCTGGGGGCAGCTGTCAACACCGGGCTCTGTGCAGTGAGTCCAACAAAAAACCCACAACAAATAACACACAATCAAGGGCAATAAAAAGTTGCATAGAAAAGTGTGATTTGGCCATAGCAGTAATTAGGAAAACTTGAACTACGTGGTAATTGCTGCCACCTACTCTCAGTCCTTCTGTCTTTTTACAAGCTCCAACTCATGAGTGCAGGAGCTTGGTCCTTGCACAACAACATCACCAGGAAAGGAACAAGTGGAGAGGACACCAGAACTGTTTCATCATGAAACAATCAGTCCACCTCTCCAGAAATAAGTCTGTCCATAAACCCTGGCTCTACCCATTCCCTCTAAACATGACATCAGAAATTAAAGAACGTGCCAATAGCTATCTCCCTGTTTTACTCTTGGTATTTACTTCCACACCCGTCTGGCTCTGGCAGCAATCTCTGCCCACATGGCTCTATCATGGAGATCTTTCCATGCCCAGACTTGTTTCCTCTCTGTATCACCTCCCCAATTGTATGAGCACACATTTTTATAAGGCCAAATCCATTTACTGGACTATCTGGTTTTAAAACACCCTTTTCTCACACCCTTTCCTCTTTCCAACCCTTCCCAAAAGGTCAAGGTCAGGCAGAAATGGAACTTGTGAACCAATATTGTTGTGGACTTMGAGCATTGTGAAACTGCACCTCGAATTTCCTCTGCAGACCGACTGACCCAGATGTTGATTATTTTTCTGCTTCCTTCTTGCTTGCAGGAGATTTGCTTCACCAAACACTGGCTTGACTTCCACTTCTAAGTATAGCAGAGCATGGGTACATTCAGCATGAGAATTCCTGTTTACATTGCTTGCTGCCATTCCCGTCCTCTGAACTCGTTTGCTTTTGGAATCACAGGAAGCACGACTTTGGTGGGAGTGGAGACAGGACTGTCCACTGTGCAAAAATTTTTAGATGAACAGAGATAGATGAATTTATACTCATTTGAAATTAAAAAAAAAATGCAGTGGCAACATGGTTATTTGAGCTCAGAAGTAGACAATTAATACATTTGATCTGTCTCTACTTTCTTTTCACATTTGGAATCATAGAATGGTTTGKGTTGGAAGGGACCTCARAGATCATCTCTTTCCACCCTTGTTGTCACAGGCAGGGACACAAATCTCTATCCCAGCAGCAACACACAAATATATCTCCATGAATGTGTCTCCCAATATGCAAATGTATCTCACAAATCCAAATATTTGAATTATAGGTGGCATATTTAAGGGCAAAAGAAGATCTTTACCTAATTCTTATAACCTTTTTCCTGGCTATGTTCCCTGCCTCTCTTTTCCTTCCCAAAACAGAGCCTGTTCCTTGCAAAATAGTTTACATAGGTAAAGCCAGAAAAATAAACCTCTGAGAAAATTTTTCCCACTTCCAAATCTTCCCTCCACTTGTGCTGAACACCTCAGCTAGGAAAATCCATTCCCAGCCTAATAAAAATCATTCCTCATCATGACAAGTGCTGACAGCTCCTCCCTGTTCCATTAAACACTCAGGTTGTAGAGACCACAAATCCCTGCATTTATCTCCGTCCCATCTCTGCATTGTGTTGAGGTTGGAGTCAGAGATCCTCTCTGCCTGACAGGTTCAGTGGCAGCAGGCACAAACAAGCCAACATTCCCAGCTCAGGGTGGCAGGGCAGAGGCAGGGCTGGCTCTGGGCTGCAGCACAGTGACCATTTGTCTGTGCTCTCCAGCTGCCTGCAGATGTGCTGCACTCATGCCCAGAGTGGTGGAGCTGGCAGGAGGGCAGTGGTGAAATTCTCAGAAAAGCCTGATGGTTTCTGTTGAACTCGCTCTCCTCGTTCAAAAGTTGCATTTTCCGGGGTCATCTGAGGATGAGGATGGCTGGGATTTGATTTTTTTGTTTCCCCCCTCCTGGGTCCCACTTGGTTAAGAGTGTTTCCATGCAAATCCTAGAATTTCCAAGCTCTTCACCAAAATTCCACAGGCTTGCAGAGACTGTGCACCACACACGCCTTGGGGAGACGGATGTTGGTTTTCAACAGAATTCCTGGAAAAGTTAAAGAGGTGACTGSAGCAGGGTTATTTGATCCAGCTCCTATGCAGGTAGCAGGCCAGCTYAGCTAAACAAGGCATTGTGCTTCAAATAACTAGAGCAGTCCAAGAGGYAAATGTTGGGAGGGCATGGGAAAGGATTTCATCAGCCCAAAACTAATAAAAACAGGGATGGAAACACAAGACTTAGGAACGAGAAAGTGGAGGAATATCTGATTTCAGGCACTCTGGTGTAAAGGTGAAACTGCCTTGTTAATGTGCACTTTGGCATAARCCAGTCCTGGCAGCAGAGCCTGCCCTTGGGGGATGCCTTTTTCACCTGCTTTTGTTTTTCTCCACCCCTTAACAAACCAGTGATTGTGCTGGTGGGAGGAAGGGCGAGGCAAAATCCTGGATTTTTTTCTTTTTTGAGAATGGACTTACAGAAGGAAAAATASAGTTCTTCTTTTAAATTACAAAAGGGCAAACTTCATCCGTGTGGTTTAATTCAGTTTCACATGCAATAACCTTTCAAATGGTGCTTGAAAGTCAAGTCAAATTTCAATATAAATGATATTGTCAGGTTAACATTAACGTATGAGACACTGCCCTTTATGTTTTTCCATCATCCCTTTGAATGTGTTGAACAGTAATTTTAATAGAATCATAAAAATCTTCAATTTCCTCTGTAGATTTAACCAATGCCAAGAGCAGTAAAAGAGTTATGCTTTTGTCTCCTTTGTAAGGTTTGTGATTGTTTTAACATCTCCATTCTTGCAGGCCTTGTGTACATAGAACCTGAGCCTGTTACCTCTCTGCTTAGAAATGCCATCCCAGGAAGAACTGTCCAAATTCTTTTGTCCTTTCTTTGCTTCTTCCAATAAGGAGGTTAGAACTAGAAGGTACTAGTGAAAAAGAAAAAAAAAAAAAAAAGAGGAAAAAGGAAAAAAAAAAGAGGAAAAAAAAGGAGGTATGGAAATATCCAGACACCAATTATGTGCTTCATAATTTGGCTTCAGTGAATATTCAGAACTGTGAATTAAACAAGGGCACTGGAAGTTATTTAAATATGTATCAGAYGCAGAAATTTAGGTCCACAAAGTGATTTCTTAGGAAACATTCAAGTGACAGAAAACAGTGGGGAGAGCAGATATACAATCTCAGCTTAAGCTGCAGCCTTTAAACACATCTCTGTCACTGCAGGAAAGGAAACTTGTCACCACAAGCTTCTCTGGGGCAAAGAGGGTGCAGGAAGGCTGAAGTTTCACCCCACACACGCCAGTTTTGGTGGCCACAGCACCATGGTGGTGGCAAGCAATTTTTGGTGGCAAGCAACCATGCAAAGGGGTGGGAAACCAGACCTCTGGGATGCAGCCAGAGCTGTCCTGGAGGATGGAATGGCTGTGGTGTGTCAGCCTGGCTCACCCCTCCCCAGGGCAGCCAAGCTGGCCATGGGTGAGTGCTCTGTGTCCCCAGCCCCTGCCCAGCATGGATGGGGGACCCAGGCTCTGTCACACCACCCTGCCCTCCTGCCCCATCAAACACCCATCCTGTGTTTTGAGCAGCCTCCCCAGTCAAGCTCTCCTTGCCCAGTTTCAAAGAGGAATCACTTTGTRCTGGCTGAGTGCCTCTAGAAACAGTAAATGCTGCACAAAGGAGTGTGGATTTACATTTTTTCCACATTTGGGCTGTGAGCAAGGCATGGCTTCTCATACAGAGGTAGCTTGATTAGCATCTAAAAATCACAGATATATAGATTCAATTAAAAAAAAAATTGGTAGGGTTTTTGGTGGATTTTTGCCTTGACATCTCTGGTGAAAAACTTTCGTCAGAAGCTCCTCTGATGTTTCCTAAGGAAAAATATTGGTTTGGCCATGTGAAAAGGCAAAATGAAACATTCTGTCTCACCCCAATGTTTCTGGGGCATCATTTCAGAGGTTTAAGAGACAATTTTTCTGCTTTTATGAACATATGATAAAATTTGGCCAAAGCAGCCACTTCAACTTACAGAGTTTCAGTGAACTTGTAAAGATGTAAAAGTACAACTTTCAAAAAACTATGGAAGTGTGACTCCACTTCCAGTATGTAGGCACAGAATTGGAGTTACTCAAGCTTCCAGGGCTAGACATGGTAAGCTGCCCTCAGAAATCAGTTATGGCCACAAGTTTCACAATATTACAGGACAAGTCTTCCCTGGATGAGCACTGTCAGGTCATCTCACGTTTTCAGATGCCTACCACAGACACCAGCTCTGTGATTTCCTTTGCTAAAAACACATGAAGAGCTATGAAATACTAATGGCTCTGAAATAGAACATCATAATCATCTTGTCGTGGCGTCTTTTTGGCACAGAGGTGTCTGGCTCCACTCAGCACCTGTGTCTATTAATGCCTCTTTACAAGGTCTTCATTAACAGAAATGTGGTAGTTTGGGGGAATTGCTAAGATCCTGCAACAATGAGAAGGATTAAAGGAAGTCCAGGACAAAACTAATAATCCCATACTGGTTACTAAACAAAGCCAGGGGCAATACCTTAATAATGGGACTAAAATACCTGTGATCACATCAGCTCAGAGTTCAGCATGATGCAAAAGAATCAGTGTAAAGCTGTGATTTAAAGAATAAYCTTTAATTAGGGTATTTCTTAACTTCAAACACTCAATTCACCCTTTACCAATTCACAGAATGTAGAATTATTTTCTTGTACTCATCCATTAGCTAYGTAGTGCACCCTTTCTAAATTCACAGCATTTTGATCTGAAACAGCCTGAATATTTGGAGATGATTTATTGTGTGCCTAGTCATTGACTTCTTTTCTAACGACAGACTATTATTTTCATTTCTTTAACAATTGCCTTTAATGTTTTGCATGGTAAGCAATAATTTTGTAGGATTGCACATCCCTGGGTTGGGATTAGCTACAGCCAACCTTATCCTATATTTATTTTTAGCAGAGAATGTCTTCAGACTTTACACTTTAAGCACCAGCCATGCTGTGAGACTAACCCACAAGRACAATCTGGATGATCCATTCTTTAGCAGACGTGTATCATATCAGTAGGACAGAAAGCTTTGAGTCCAGGAAACTCTTAATTGTGCTTTTTGAATTGGGCACTGGATAAAACATCAGTTACAGTKCTTTGCAAGTTACATTTCAATATCCAGCTTTTCAAGCTGTGTGTTTTTGTAGTTGCAACTTTCCACCTCCCCCGCACCRATTGAAGTGATGTTATTCTTGGCTAATAGGAATTGTGAGAAAATTGAATTCCATCTGTTTCCACCCAAAGCGGAAAATAGAATGTGAGAATCAATAGAAGACTGCACTTGTTACACACATTTGTCACAATCAGTGACTTTGCTAAGGCAACATGTCCACAAGTATGATTTGCAAAATAAATAGCAAGTCACAGCATCTGATCACCAGCTGGCTTRTTTAAAAGTCAGAGCTTCTTCTGACAGCTATGGATCATGAACTCTCAGGCATTGCATGGCCCCTCCAGGCTCGTTCAAGGGAAAAGACATCTTYCAGCACACAGATGGATGGAGGGGAATTTCAATACAGGCCTGGAAGTGCACTCCTCATCAAAGTTTTGGGTTTACATCTGGTGGTTTCCCCATCCTAGATGATCACTTTCTCATATCCGTGCTGGTTACTCCGTGTCCCCTGTAATTTCATATGTGCTCRCTGTACGTCACCAGAGATTTCTCTGTGAGTAATGCCAGCATCATTTCAGGTTTTCTCCTTAGCTGAYGTCAGAATGGAACTCTCTGTGGCTGCCTCTGGCTGAGCTGTCCARCCCAAGTCATTCAGTGACTCATGGCCTTGACCAAACCACAAAGAGGCAAAGGCAGAGAGCTTTAATGAGTCCTAGCAAGCCTCTGCTTCAGGTACAGGCACAGCACCACTCTTTTTATTCAAATGCATATTTGAGTGTCTTATCTGCCTCTTTTTATCACAACCATTGGCTGGGTGGATCATTTCAGGAGTCCTTCAGCAAGAATTGCTAGATTCCTTCCCAGAGTACAGTGTGTACTTYGTCCCAGTGTGCAACACCTTTGCCTGATTCTGCTACAGCCCCTGTGTAATACAGCAGGTTTTTGCAGATGGTGCTGTGACACAGCCACTCTCAGCTCATGATTTCTTACTGTAGCAACAAAGCCCAGTTCAGCCATGGCAGCAGAGCATCTCCCATTTCCCCCTGAACCCACCTCCCTACCCAAGTGTGCAGCCCACCATCCACAGGCTCCATCCTCAAACAAAGCCCAGGTCTGTTTGAGGATATCAGGGATATCAGAGTGGTTGCTCTGTAGCTCAGGATCTCCTCAGCACTGTGCAAACCTCAGCTCCAGGTCAGTGGCACAGGATGAAGCTGGGCTCCCCTCCACCCACTGCCACCAGGAGGAACCCCAAGGCCACCCCAGCTGCGCTAGCCAGGAGTCCCTCCCAAGAATAACAGGAACAGCTCTCAAATTAAAAGGTGAATTGGGGATTCCTCAGCTCTAAGGGGACTCACAATCGTGTAACTGGCACGGTTTTCATAAAATGGATGCTTGACCTTAAAAGCTCAAGGGCCTTGAGCTTCAAAGTTCCTGYCTGTTGTTTGCCAAAATGTGTAGGGAAAAGGTGTGTTTGGCTGCTGCACTGCAACAGTAAAAAAAAGGAGTCATTAACAGGGAACATTGTTGGATGAATAATGCCATTATGTTCGTTAAGAGTATGCCTTCACCTGGAACTCTCTTTGCCATAGCTGGGCTTGAATTTCAGCAGAGCATACATGCAGTGAAACCTGGAAAGTCCAAAGTGGTTAATTACAATGTCCAGCAGCCTAAAAAGACTCCCACAGGCAGAGGGATTTAAGGCAGTACAACAGACTGCAATTTGGAGGGAAGCAAGTGGAAAGGGACAGAACAGAGAAGTGTAACAGAAAGAACCACTTGGGACAAATAGGGTAAAATTGGGTGTTTAGTTTTTCCTAGAGGCTTTCCTATAGTTTAGGCAGTTRCAAAAGTTCTTAAATGAGTCAAAGAAATATTTTCTACAGTGCCTAACAGCTATGAAAACGTTGGAGGGAACAAGGAGTCAACAATTTTAAAAGAGGGCAGACACTTAAATTTATATCTGTCATTATCCCAACTGAAGTAAAACATCTGGAGATGGATCTCTAGCAGGGTGCAGTTGATTAAAATCCAGTTGAAAAAAATCCAGTTGTTAAAGGGCAGGGTCCATATGATGTGGACATTTCATATCAGCTCCCAAAAAGGTGAAGYTTTGATAATTTCATAACAATAAGCCAGAGTTCCATGGCACAGAGAGTGCCAGATGCAAACAAGAGTTTCCAAGTCTCCCTTTTTAAAATTCAGGGGGTTTACAAATGTTAGTAATACATGCATTAACATAATGTTTATAGAGGGTACAGAAAGACATGCAGCTATTATTTCTTTCCCAGTCATTGCAGAGTGTCTCCCTGCCTTTTCCAGCAGGAAATGGCCMGCTTAGGAATGGGGACAGCATGTGGCTCCAGTCAAAGTGAACATAATGGGAAATGGAAAACCCTGAATGGGGCAAAAGTTCATGAGTTTGGTGCCAGTAATCGGATACTTCTAAGCTTGTTTGGGTTTTGTTGGGGGGTTTTGGGGCTTTTTTTTAGGGAGAAAAAAAAAGAGAGTGAAATAAATCATATCTGGGAGGAAAATTAGGCTCTCWGAGGATGAAAGCATGAGTAAACTGAAGTGCCAAGATCTGAAGGGAAAAGCTGTGGCAGATCCTGCATTAATCAAGCAGATAGAGAGATGTACTGTACTGACCAGCTGATTATCTGCTTCCTGCCCTCAGAGGCAAGATGTCCTGACCACATGTGCCCTAGCACAGGCTGAACCTGAATCCAATCCCAAAAAATGATAACCGACATCTATCTTGAGAACAACAACCAAATCCAGGACACTCTTAGTTAAAAAATGAATCCTCATCCTTTGTTAAAAGTGAGGGGGTTTTGAAACATCCTGATTTTAAAGATTCGATGTCTRTTCTTCCTACATGAGTTTCTGAGTTTGTAATCTTTCAGGTGTACTCAAGCCTGATTTCTAGGTCACTTCTCATGACTTAGTTCCTGATTCTTTTTTTGTTACCATCTGCTTCCAGCTGCCTGTTTTCTTAGCCCAGATTGTAGAGGTATTTGTTGTTTCTGACTGCAGGCAGGTAAATCCCCAACATCCACTGCAGCAAAGTCCTGGTTATGAATTGTGTCTGATTGTGTCATTAGAGTTCTGGGACTGCCCCTCCAAGAGAAAGAAAAGGGGAAATATTGCCCCAAGAGGGATCCAGAGGAGCCACTCTTTATAGAGATGATTGATGGATAAATAGATAGGTAAGTGATAAAAGATTAAATTATATACATACAACTTGATAATGTATAGATATTGGTATCAAGAACATCCTGAAAATGGGTGTGTGCTTGTGCATGGGTAATTCCAGAACTACTTTTATTGTGACCCAGTRAAGTTGTGAACTGGCTTGGCACTCATGACTGTCATGCTCCAATTTCTCAAACTGAGTAGTGGCTAAACTCTGAGTACAGAAATTCCTCCTAAAGTTTGATCTAAATAYGCCCTTTTCCAGTTTAAAACCATTGCCCCTTGTYCTGTTGCTGCCTGTATAAATACTCTTTCCTCTTTATAAGCCCCCTTGAGGTACTGGGATCTTTGGAAAGTTTCCTACAGCAGCCAGCACTTGCACCTGCAGGGCTGCCCACCTCCCACAGGCTGACCAGGCTTGGTGTGAGCTGAATCTCCTCTCACAGAATCCCTGCCTGCCCTGGAAAATGGCCTTCCCTGAGCCCTCTGCTTCTTCTCCCCTCTTCMTCTGATGTAAGGGGAGCAATCCACMAAGCTCMCACTGAATGTCAGGGGTAAATCAACAAGGTCCCAGCCATGCTGAGCACATCCTCTGAAGGTTCATGCTGCAGTGTGTGGGTGGGGTGGCCTGAGCAGAGCAGCTCTGTCTCTGGGTAATTYGTGAAGAACAAAGCTGGTTCCAGCTCATTCTTGCAAGAGCATCTCAGCACAGRGCTTAGCCACAAAACATTTCCCGTCCTGTGATATTTGTCAGCCGAGCAATCTGCAAAAATCCCTGAATGTGAAGGGGAAAATGTGACAGATTGTTTGTTGAATGCAAGCTRCTAAAAGTGGCAAATGACTCCTTTTTACTACCTCTCCCCATACATGCAGCTGAGCACACACACAAATCACTGAGTTCACTGGAAGTCTGGAAAAACTCACAGTTCCRGAGTTAATCATTAATATTGTGGGGTTACAAGGAGGTGTTTTTGAGATTGCTGCAGCATGTGGGAAATTCCCATGTGAATTCCCTGCAGGTTTTCAAGAAATAGCCTTTTCTGTTTGGCTCAGATGCATTTGTAATTGTTTACATAAATTGAATATGAAGTATCAAGGTCAGATATTTTCCAGAAAGCCAAAGCAAACMATTTACCATTCTGTTGTAGAAGAAAACACCAGAACAATTCCATCACAGGCTGACTTCCTTTTCTTTTTCTTGCTTTATGGGGCATTACACTACATAGCAGAAAACACTGGAATTACTTAAAAGCATGTCAAACTACTGGGTACAGAATTCCCTCACTGAGAGAAGCAGCAACAAGTTTAACCTCACATGCTCAAAGCAAGCCTAGTTCCTACAKTTTGTTTTCCAGATACCCATCACAAGCTGCAGTATGAGCTCAGTTCCCAGCATAAGCTCTGAGAACCTAAAAAATTATATTCACACAACTATAATGGCTTGATTTTAATGGGCTCTCTATCTCCCAGTTTGCATTATCTGTGGAAAGGATGGCCAAGAACAATGTTTTCTTTTTCTTCTCAAATTGATAAAATTCCTACCAAATCAATGGATTATCTGGCAACATCTTTTCCCAAAAAAACCCACTCAGAAAATGATCTTTGTGCCACCTAACCCCAATGGCTTTGGATACTTTTTTGGATGACTGGAAAAGTCATCCAGTCCTTCAGCTGCTTTGGAAAGAGAAACCCTTTTCCCTACTAACCCTGCTCAACTGGGATATGACACCCTGGCCATGACCCCTAGGTTCTGTTTTGTCACCAGCAATGAGGGTTTCAGTATTAAAGTAGCCAAATACAAGCCAAAAACGTCAGAATTTCTCCCAGGAGGGGCCARYCCYCTTGACCAACCCCATAATACATAGMCCACAAATTYTGTAGGACCAAACAGATGAAGTTTGCATCATAGCTGCTCTCCTGACCCCYCTGATGCTCAGAGCTTCACACTGGGGAGATGCTTCTGGAGATAGAACCTTAAAATTGTTTATGTTGGAAAAGATCTTTAAGATCATCAACTCCAACTATYAACCCAGCACTGCCAAACCYACCACAWTATAAGCCAGTRTATTAACAGCAAAAKGTAATTAAAAAACAAAACACATAAAATGAATCTTCCRTGCAACACCATCAGTTCAGAGATTATGTATGTTATGAAAGCCTAACACTTAATTAAAGAAAATTAAATAAGAAGTAATAATTGAATRGTGGCCCCTCTGATACATTCACAGAACAGAATACTGAAAGATGTTATGAATACAGGGAAATTATATATGGGTCAACTTATTAGGGGAAAATAAAACAACAAAAAACAAACACAAAGAAATACAATAACACAGAAACAACAGGAAGCCCAAATTTCACTTTAAATACTTTTTCAAGCATCTGCATCTGCAATTCYTTCTTCAGCAAGCTGAGCATCCAGCATTTGCACTGCTTGAGAAATTTCAGCTGGAAACAGCTGGAAACAAATATAGGTCAGTAAAAAAGTATTTTTAAGAACTAGACATCTTTAACACTATGTATTTTCACCATCTTTCTTCTTAAAATCTGGCACTCCTTAGGGCACCAGAGTTCARCAAAGATGTGGAAGCTCCCTTAGAGGGTACTGCCCACCCAAATTCCAGGTCAGATCCAAGACTGGGCATTTACCCAGGGATGCTTTAACAAAAACTCATGAAAATCCTCACTGCAGTGAGAGTTGAAAAATAAATATTGGGATGAGAAAATGAAGSCACTGAAATGTAGGTTTGGGCCAGTGCTCTCAGGAAGGACCCAGGCCAATTAGTCTGAGTCCAGGCAAGAATAAGGGAAAGTTTAAACAGCATCAATTATGAAGAATGATTAAAAGGATGGGATTTGTTTAGTCTAGAAAGGAGAAAATTAAGAGGACTCATGATAGCAGTCTCCAAAYAGAGGCCCTTGTGACTGTGTAAGAAAGGAAATCACCATCTCCTGTGATCCCTGGGAGCCTGSAAAGAAGCAGTGGTGTCACACTGGCCCTGGGGCAGAACATGAGCAAGGCAGCAGGAAAGAAGTTTGTAACATTAAGCAGTGATAAGCCTTGCAAACATTTCCTAGGAAGGTTGTGGGACCTCTGTCACTGCAGGTTTTKGAAGAGATGTGAAGCAAACATATGYCAGGAGTAGTTAGTGTGAAGCCAACCCCACCTGGGTGAGGCAATGGACTGGGTGATCTCCYAAGAGCTCACCCAGCCCTTCTTTCAATTACTCTGCTCTATCTTTCTTAAGCTGTGTGGAGAGATGTGCAATTGCTTGTCACAACCTGTTTATAAAAAGCAATTCTCTTGTGAAATTCCAATAGGACACCCCAAGACAGCGCATTAGAAGCAAACACTAAATCTTATCTCATTTCTCTGCACAGCTGCCTTGGCACCACAGACTTCTTGTCCAGTCCTGTTTTTCATCTGGCTGTCACAGGTTGGCTCCAAGATTTTTAAGAGCCCATTCAGAAGCACTGTTAAAATATGAGCATCCATCTCAGTGAATAATTAACACCAAAGTTCCAGATGTTTTTAGAAATAGAAAATATAGTTAAATATAATCAATATAATGCTGTAATTGTTAGTAAGACATTAGGAAGGAAAGGTACCACTGACTAGGATATATCCTCCAGTCCTGTACTGCACTCTAAGATAAGCAAATGCAAAATGCTAAATTAATTCAGCTAAATTTGGTTTTGATGCACCAAAAGCATCTCCAGAAAGAACATGTGTATTCTGCTTTTATGCACTCCCCTCTCAGCATTCTCAKAAATTCAGGTCTAAAGCTACTGAGGTATTTAACTTTTTATCCCTGTTCCCTTTGGACCCAGGTGGCTGAGCATCACTGCAGAGCTGAGCTTGGATTTCTACATTTCAAGCCCAATGTCATCCTGAGGATCTTCCCAAGGCTGGGAAGTCCTTCCTAAGGACTCCAGGCATTGTCTGCCCAGAGCTGTGCTCATGGAGAGGTTCTCTGAGCAGGCTTCACCTCAGTGCAAACAAATACACTCACACAAATAAACACACATAGTCTGACATTYTATGCAGGCCTGGAGTGTTTGGTTAAAGGTCACAAAACCACAACAAAAAAACATTTCAGAGCGTTTTCATTATTTCCTTCCACCTAAAAATGTTCCTCTGTTTTTGAGGCTACAATCTTACTTCTCAGAAACATTCAGGCACTAAAATACTTCTCATTCTAGGCCACATATCTTTTTCTATTTTTCAATCTCCTCCCTCGTTTTTCAGGAATTCATCTGGAAATGCAAAAAAGTTTCTTTTCTTTTTTTTTTCTTTTTTTTTTTTTTTTTTAGTTAATAAGTGATTGTACAATGTCTATATTGAGCAACCATGCTTTTATTTGTGCTGACTGAATTATGTCCCTTTTCCTTTCTTATTTTAAGAGTTTTGGTGCCTCAAATCCCCATTTAGATTTCTTGTGACTGTTTGGACATATGCTGTGTCCTGCAGACACTGCTCTCGTTTGCAGGCTTTGTAAGATCAAAGAATAATTTCTAGTCTTTGAAGCTCACCACTTTAAAATCAACTTTCCAAATCAATTGAAGAGTTTTTCTTCAACATTCTGGCTTCCTATAATACCTTTATAAGCTTCCCTTCCTGACCACATGAGCCCAATGCCAACCTTAATGTCACCATTGATTAAATGCATTTGAAGTGCGGTGACTTTCCCTCTGATCAGTCACAGCTGGCACTGTACATTGCAAAAACAAGTGAGGGAGAGAAGGATATCTCCAGGTTGCAGCTGGAATGTAGGAAATTCAGTTTGCCACATTGATTGCCCACTGAGTGTCAGTTCCAGATGGAGTTCTGGGAAGCCTGGTTGCAGACATCCTGCATGATCACAGAATCATGGAATGGTTTGGGTTGGAAAGRACCTTAAATACCACCTCATTTCACCCCCTGCAGTGAGCAGGGACATTTGCCACTAGAAAAGGTTGCTCCAAGCCCCAATCCAGCCTGGCTTGGACTTCCAGGGATGGGGAGACCACAAGCTCTCTGGGCAATTGATAATCAATGATAATTGATCTTATGATGTATTTTTTTACCTTGATCCATCCCATCACAGTGGGACTCCTTCTCAGCCAGAGGGATGACACAGACTCATGTTCAGCCATCCATAACTCTGTGTAGCCTGTGAAGTAACGTGTGTGTTTTGCTGTTTTAAGTGGACTGCTATTTAAGCTTCTTTTTTCCTAGATCACAAGATCAGAATAATGATGGCAATATTTTAAACTAATGAAAGGATATATTTTGATAATAACTCATTAACTCTGGACTGAAAAGTGCTACTATCCAATAATCCTAATCCTAATGACAAGTAATAATTTCTTTCGCCTCGAATTTCAATTCTCTGCAAATTCAAAGCAATTTAACAATAAGACAGACAACAGGAACAAGAGAAGAGCCACATCTATTTCGACAGCACAAAGCAGTGCTTGCTGTACAACAGTGGCTGGTGACTGACTGAGSAACTGGGAAAACTCAGCAGGGCTGCTTTTTGAACAGAAGGAGGGATAAGTGTGAATCCATTTGGGCGCGATAGCGAATGCGACAGCGACACAATTATCCACCTTCAAAAGACAGAGAGGAAGGCTCATTTCTTTATTCATATGATGCCATTAAAAATAAATAAACTAACCAAGTGACAAAGGCRTGTGGGCTGCAGTATAATTCCACCACAAAACACTCGGTTTCTGGAGAGACCTTCTGCAAGGGCAGCAGTCCCCCAGGCTCTGCCGCGGAAGATGCAACCTCACACTGCCAGCAAAAGCTCTTCCATGGAATAATTAGACAACAAACCCAACTGTGGAGAGCTTTGGGAGCCAGAGTCCCCCAGACTCATCCTTCACAGTAAATAAAGGGTAAGTGATTGCCTTTGTATGAAAACAACCTCTACACTGGAGAATGGCAATGGGAATTACAGAAGCCTCTGAATACAGAAGCTCAGATCTCATGCACAGTGCTGTGTCAAGGCAAGCCTGGAGGATTATGAAACAGTAATCACTCTGCAAKAGTTTCTCTCTGTGCTGCTCTGCTCTTTGGATTGCTGTATGGATTGGTCTCCTYGCAGTTCCCTGAGCAAATTGCCTCTCCCAACCATTCCTTGAGATGTTTTTGGGATATCCTGAAACAAAATGGCTCAAGGCTGAGGTCTGCTAGGACCCTGAAGATGTCCAGCACAGGGTGTGTGTAAGTCATTGCATGAATATTGCAAAATAAATGTCAAAAGTTTTCAGTATTCACAGGCAAATGCAGAGCAGCCTTAAAAATAAAAATAAATGCAAAGAAATGCTTCACTCTTTATCAGGATGAAGGGAAAAGGCTTTTCACRTCCCTGCTGATACATCAAGGATCCCCTCTTTCCCTGTTCTCACATTAAGGCTGCATCCACCCACCTCCCCACCTCACTTTGAACCAAGGAGGCCCAGCTGATGTTTCCTCTGAGACCACAAATATGAGAGCAAGCASAGCAAGAAGAATCCCACACCACTATGGGACCAGATTTTGCAATCCTTTTTGCTCCACTTCCTCCCTTGAAATGAAAGCCTCATGTGTCAGTGTCACACTACTCCAGCCAGAATCCTTCTCCTCCTCCCTCCAGCCCAGTTTCTTCTGCTCCAAGCTGACATCAAGGACACAGCTCCCTACAGCAGCAGACTGAACATTGGAAGGGGATGTTGAGGGGATTTTCCATGTCCCCAGTGCTAGAGAGCAGAGTTAATTCAATCCATAATACAAGAGGCTCTTCCCACATCCTTTTCTGGAATATGGCAGAGTTATTTATTTCCTCACTTTCCTGTAAGGCCTATTCCCTGTGATGCATTTGAAAGTAAATTTAGARAAYACAATTGGCTGTACAAAAKATGAAATACTCTTGTGTTGGGGATGGGAGGTGARGGGGTTCTGAGGCATTTCAGGCTAAGCAATGYCAGTCTTCAMAAAAATTTAAATTGCACTGTCCACAGCAGTCGGGATTAATTAGCCTTATTTTCTCAAGCTTTTCCCTTAGATTAATAGACTGCCAAGAGGAAAGAACACAAAGGTGCTCATACCACCACATTTCATGGCATTTAATCATCCTTGATATTTAGCCTTCCTAGAGCCCAGTCTGTTGCCAAAGGAGRCATCCTAAAAGGGCAGCACGGAGTCCACCTCTGGAAGAGGCAGCCAGTGCAGTGARGCTTGAATCACCTTTCTAGATGTTTGACAAGAGATCCTACCCTTGGAAGGCTGATGTTAGATGAGATGAAACTAAAGGCATGTTTTTACAAAGAACTTTACAAAKAATCTGAGCTCCTACCCAAGGACTCTTCCTACTCTTCTCTCCTGTTTGACACAAAACATCTTGTACCCAGTCCTGCTRTGCCTTCAGTCTGATTTACTGGGGTGAGAAGGACCACAGGTTCTGCTGGAACATAAGCTGGTTTCCAGCTTATGTTATTTATTTATTGTTGGAAAAAAAATGCTGCCCAGGACAACTCTCAGAAATATAAAAAAACACCAAAAAACAGACTTGTTCCTTGAAGAAGAAAATGTTGCAATGTACAAAGTGAAAACATGCAAAACTCAGGCTGGTCAGTCACAGTATTYCATCTCTATGTTTCTGAGAAGTTCACTGAAATACCAACCTTTTATTGCTTTTTGTTTCCAGAAGGGATGTGGCAATTTCAGAATATCAATTTTGAAATGTCACTGTCTTTCAAACAGTGGGGCTTAGCCTTTCCTGGCAGTACTTCTCATTTCAAACAATTGGCAGGTCCTGAGGAAAAAATACTTAGGTGGAAAAAAAAGTGTTTCTTACAAGTTCTGAGAACCTTGCAGAGCACACTGCAGCACAAATGTAAGCTGCATCAATCAAGTGCAAATATTGCCYTGGTTCTTTCCCACAGCTTCCCAAATGACACAAACATGGCTTGTCCCTTCACCCAGCCCAGGAAGTGAGCAGATGACCTGAGGTCCTTGCACCCCTGCTGAGCCCAAATAAACCACACAATAAATAAAATAACCAGGAAGGTCATTCTTTAGTTTACTTTCCTCTATACATTGAGCATACAGAAATCTGTTTTGAGAGGACTGTGAATCTTTAATCAGGGTTTATACTGCTTTTTGGAAGGCACAAGCTGGCAGATATTAGTCTGTGGTATTTGAACTATCTTGTCTTTGGATGACAGGACTTTTCTTAAAAAAAAAGTTAGCTTCAAAGAGCAAGCATCCATGTTGATGTTCATTCTCCTGTACGTGCCCTCTCAGCCTTCCCCAGACCTCTCTGGCAGCTCTGTCCTCCCARGTGCTGCCATGTGGCTGGGCATGTTTCTGCTCTGGGGAGACAGACATCCTTCCTGGCTGCTGCCTAAACCAAAAGGAATTCCTGATACTCATTTAAGTTATTGGTAGAGTGCATTATTCCCATTTGCAGCCAATTTTCAAGTTAGAGATTCATCATGGGAACTGATTCCAGACAATACAAAGGACTCAGAAGCACATCTTYAGCAAGGCCATTTCTACAGCAAAACCATAGAGTAGCATCATAGACTATCCTGAGTTGGAAAGGACCCACAAGGACCACCAAGTTCTCAACAGAATCATTCCCAAGAGTCGTGCCATGGACCTGAGAGCATTGTCCAAACACTCCCTGAGCTCTGCCAGGCTGGGGCTGTGACCCTGCCCTGGGGAGCCTGTTCAGTGCCCAGACACCCTCTGGGGGAAGAACCTTTTCTAATATCCAACCTAAAGCTCCCCTGACACAGCTCCAGGACATTCCTTGGGTCCTGTCACTGTCACCAGAGAGAAGAGATCAGTGTCTGCCCCTCCTCTTCCCCTCATGAGGAATTTGTAACTGCACTGAGGTCTCCCCTCAGTCTCCTCCAGGCTGAACAGGCCAAGTGCCCTCAGCCTCTCCTCACACGGCTTCTCCTCAAGGCTCTTCTTTGTTGCCCTCTTTTGGATGTTYTCTAATAGTTTAATGTCTTTCTTATGTTGCAGGGCTCAGAACTTCCCCCAGGACTCGAGCTGAGACCACCCCAGTGCAGAGCAGAGCAGAACAATCTCCTCCCTCCACCCTCTTGTGATGCTGTGCCTGATGCACCCCATCAAAAGCCATATCCTGATTCCAGGCTGCCATCAGACAGGACCTGACATCCTGAAATCATCCTTAAAAATGTTAAGGGTGCAACTTGAGTCTGGGYAGTAAAAAGTTCACAGATCTGTACACCTTGAGATCATCTCCCAGCAGAGGATGCCCCAATGTGTGTGTGCAGAACTGACACRGAGTTTTTGCTCTCTACTCCCCCACCTTGAGCCCGTGTGCAAGTGTGTGTTTATCTCCAGGCATAAAGTTTTTTAAAAGCTTTCATTGGCTTGGACAGGGTGGTAGGCAGCAGGATTAATGGCTGTTCTTCAAAGCTATAAACTGCACGGTGTGTTTGCTCAGACTTTGAGCCATGAGTTACCGCTGTAATTAAATCCAGAAGGAGAGACCATAATAACATTCTGACTTGATTTCCAGTGGCAGAGCACTGATTAAGAGAGCTACATAATAAATGAGAGGCATTTCAGAATCACACTGTTGATGTTATCTGTAATTTTTTTATAATTAGAAAAGCCTAAAGAAAATTGTATATTATAATTACATGCATTATTAATCCTACTCTAATGTGAATTCTTCCATGATTACAGGTTGCAGCACAATTTTTGCAAATTTTTGTACAAGGTCCAGTGCTTACCAAGTGGGTCCAGATTTACAAAAGCTCTTATAAGAAAGAGATAAATTGGAGTATATGATTTCAAACTCGTGCAAAAGCAGGGAAATTTCCAGTTTATGACTCAAAAATCCAAACAGAAACAAATAGTTTAGGGTCAATCATTGTAATGTGTGAACTCCATGGCACAATGAAAAGAACATTAATATAGCAAATTTCTATGCAGTCCTTCACACAGAAGTCTTGAATAATTGAATGTGAAAGGAGCTACGCAGGATATTTAATCATTAAAAGCCCACAATTTATGATTCATTCAGCTCTTTCAGAGAAGGCTGACCTGAGCACTGGGTTTTGTTCTTGAAAAAAACTTTATTCTACCATTCTCCATGGCTATTTAGTGTATAATCTTTTCAACATTCTTCATTTAAATCATTAGCAGAAGATAAACAGAGAATCTGTGGATGCCTCACCCCTGAAGTGTTCAAGGCCAGGCTGGATAGGGCTCTGCATGACTTAGTCTAGTGAAAATTGTCCCAGCCCATGGCAGGGGGTTGGAATGAGATGATCTCTAAGATTCCTTTCCAATCCAAGCCATTCTGTGATTCTATAAACTAAGTTGTGCCTTTTATCATCTTTTTTCTATTCACAGTTTRATTAAAGGTACAAGACCAATAGGATAAATGGTAAGGCACTGGATTTTGAAGCAATGAAGTCTCCAGCATTTATGTTTTGAAACTCCTATTCTATGTTTTCTGATCTATCTTTAATAAACATTTCTTTCTCCCTTTAGTCCATACTATTATTATTATTATTATTACTATAATTATTATTACTATTATTATTCTTAAAGCAAACAGCTTGGTTAAATTCTGTGCTTATCTTTTCCTTTTTCTGGAATACTGCAGAAGTCAATATTTTCTGGGCTTCTCTGTGATGGGAAGATGCATTAAAAGCCTGTTGAGTGCTTGGTGGTTACCACAGGATCTCCAAGGCTTCCTGCACTCACATGAGCCAGCAGGCAGATCTCATACAGCACTGGAGCTGAATCATTTGACAAGTATTTGGGTCAACTTCTCCATGCCTGCTAATGTCTGATTCCCATTTTAGCTAATTTGGTGAACAAACTCCATATCCAAAAAGAAACAAGAAAGCCCTTACCAAGCAGTAAAGCCAAAGCAACGTACCTTCAGCATCCTCATGAACTCAGAGGTAACAGAATCCACTTGCATTAACCACAGACCTGTCCTGGAACATCAGAAATGAGAATATGAAGGYGTGGAAGGGGACAATTACAAATACACATAGGCAGCTCTCCCATTTCTGACCCCGTAATGTCAGCAACCACCCAGCCTCAGCCAAATGGATCTCCCAGGACTGGAATCCACGTKCCAAGACCACCAGCATCACAGGACCACCCAAGGCCAGCCTCTGCCAGCCAGAACCACGCAGCTCCCACATGGCTCAGGGAAACAAGGCCACGTTCATGCCTGGTAAGGGCCATTTGGAGAATTGTTACAAGGAGGCTCTGAACACGTTCCAGTCGCTGAGTGTTGATTCTGGCAGGCACAGACTGAGCCAGGCTCAGTCCCACACTGAGCCTCTGCACTGCAGTCAGGGGCTCCCTCCAGATGGTTACAGATGCCTCTGAATGGGGACCAGCTGGTTAATGTTTCCTTGCCTTGGTTACAAGCAGATAAAACCATTTGCGTCATGGTTACTTTTGACGGAAAATGGTTTTGCTTAATTCACTTTTGGCTCAGTGAAGGGGCGTTTTTTAGCTGGAGACAAAAGGGTTATTCCATCAGAGTGTGGAAACGTTGCACACAGGTTTGCCTGTCATTTAAATGCTCAATCCAAGCTCAACTGAACTTTAAGACAGACACAAAGGCCCCCACTGGTGCTGTCACATGAAATGCATTGGTTGTCTCTTTCACTTATTAGTTGTGTTTTGCCATAACATGCCCTGGCTGGCAATGAGCTTTGATTTCAAGTTTTCTGGAGAGATTCCAACCTGGAAGAGTATTAGTCCCCATTTGTGTTTTGTCCTCATTGGCTTCACAGGGTGTTTTACAATGTTTACTTTGAAGAACAGATAACTCTAGCCCTAATTCTTGCAGGTGAGAGATTTCCTCCTTTAATTTGTAACTGTTAATAATTAAAGAAGGAATTAAGGAGCAATATTATTAAGGAGGACGTTTTTCACAGAAAGAGTSGTAAAATACTGGAATGATCTGCCCAGGGAGGTGGTGGAGTCACCATCCCTGGATGTGTTTAAAGAAAGACTGGATGTGGCACTTGGTGCCATGATCTAGTTGAGATGTTGGAACATGGGTTGGACTCGATGATCTTAACCTAAAAATTATGTGATTCTGTGATTCTATAATATGGAGGAAAAATCTTTTCACTCCCCAGCTCCAGGATTGTATCAGGACAGAGGTTCACCCAGCTGGAACAACACTGATTAGACTGGGAAGTGGCAATTTATCTGATCTTACTTTGAAAGTTCTAATGCCAGATCTCATCCCCAGAATACATTTGACTTCATCTTTTTTATGAAGCAAAGAGCCCTTCTACCAAGTAAGATCTTCCATTTTCTCCATGGAAGTTTACTTTTATCTGAGCTGCCAGATCCCCCTGTATCAAATTCCCTTAATACAGGGTTCCTCCATCCAAGCATTTTGGTGTTATTCTTTACTCATTAAGTAGGTAACCCAGTTCACCTGATTGATTTAAATGCCAACTAATGATCAATCATTTAGATAATTTCTTAATTCAGAGATTTTCTTAAAAGTACCGTCTTAAAATTATTAGTTTCTCAATACATTGYTTAAAAACTCAAATAATKATATTTTCCTTGGTCACCCACACACAAATCAGATACCTCAGCCTCTAAAGTACCCTTATTTTGTTTGATAGTGGGATCTTGACAAACAGCACCAGGAATGCAGATTTCTGGTTTTGGTCAGATTAATCCTTGGTGAATCTGGATAAATCCTGAGAATTATAGAAACAGACCTACTACAAGCATGAAGAATGTGAGCCACAGTGTGAAACAGTTCATTTCAACAGGAAGAAATTATTTCTTGTGAAGAGTTGTCATTGACAATGGCATAAAAATAACCACAGATCACCTTAGCTGTGCTGGGAGATTTGCTTTGCTGGTACCCTAAACATGGAAGTGCCAAATAAATCGTGTACATTTTCCTTTTCTGCTAACTGCTTTCTCTGCCATAAAAAGAGTCTCTGACTGCTAAAGCAAATTGATTCCATGTGCCAACTCCCCCACAAAATTAGTGAATCTACTAGAGGATGCACTGCCCCTTTATGGATGCCTGCATCACTTACTGCTCTGGGAATGGCTCTGATGGGGTGATTCAAGACCATCTTATGCAGTGCACATGCAATTATTGCTGGGACAAGAACCCATTTCATGCAAAGCTGTATTTATCCTCAGTGTGAAGCGGCGCTGCTTCAAATTATCCCAGTGACTCTACAGAGACTGTGTTCAGCAGTTAACTCATTAACATTGCAGTCTCCAGATGGGCAAAGACAGATCACATGGATTTATACATTTATTGGATAGCCAAATTCGGCAGCTCCTCTAAAACGATATCTAAATATTTTCTAACATAGCTAAGAGGTCACTCTGATCTATTTTAGGGTRCATCTTACAAAATCTGCACTGCCTTTGAAAGCAATCTGTGGGCTGGATTGTCTTTAAAGGTGCTGTAATTCTTGCTGAATATAATTGGTCACATTACTTGCCAAATTATGGAAAAAAACTGACATCCCCTGCTTTTGAATAAATTTTGCTTCATGTGTTTAAACTCYAGATGTGGATAATACCTGTGGTGCATCTACATGTGGTTGTATTTCATCTGCTACCCTGAGTGCTTGATGCTAAATCAAGTCTGACAGACTGAAATGTGACACTATATTCCCACTTCTCATAAGAGAAGCCCAGAAATATTTATTTCTGCAGTATTCCAAATCACCTAAGGAAAAGGTGAGGGTGGAATTTAGCCAAGTTGTTTGCTTAAAAAAAAAAAGGGGGGAGGGGAGAAAGTAATATAAAATAATAAATATATAATTAATAAATAAATAGAATTATGATATATGATGATGATAAAATAATTATCATCACTATAAATATGTGCCTTCAAACAGCTGGAAGATGGCAAACTCTGCCTCCTCCAGTGCCCTAGTGAAGACACAGGTATTGGTCAGAACTGAAACAGAAGTTGTGGAGAAAGGAGTCACTGGGTGATAGTTGATGGCCAGGGTTGGGATCTGTTACATTTTGATTACATGGTTTGAACTAAACATCCATGAACCTAAATCTTTTCAAGTGTCATGATTTTGATTATGTCATCCCTCCCCTTTTTATGAAGCTCTTAAGCAGTCTGCAGGACCCTTGTCTGATCTTTTATCTGCCCTAGGTCTGCTGTTTCACAGAGAGAAATGTGCAGGGATATTTAGCAGTGTGCCATTAAAGCCTCYTCCTGTAGATGGATGCATGCTCATATGTTGCCATGTTAACAGGAGTTATATAAAACATGSTCTCATTAGAAGCTCCTGCAATAAAAAGATTACTTCAGCTACACAAACCTAATTTTTTGTGATCACTGAACCTCTTATCCTACATTGCTTCCTGACTGCAGCAGCATTACTGAAGCTCAGGGAGAGAAAAGGGAAACTAGCACCTTGTTTAACTTCCAGCCTGGTGCCAATACTCTTCTTATTGCAAGACAGAATAACCAAGGACCCAAAGTCAATTAATTCTCTGTTCAAACATTGCTATCAGAAATTATGTATGGCAGAGTTCCCTGAAAATCACCAGCATATGGAGAATTTCTTCAAAGATTTACAGTTCCCCAGGCTCTCTCAGATAAAGACAACATATTTAGAGAAGGGAACAGCAAGTAAGAGTGATGAGCAGCATCGTGTTGCCTTAGCAGAATGTCTACCATCCAAATGATTGCATCTTTGATCACTGGGAGCCAATTCCTCCCATAGCAGTGTCTGACAACTGCCCTCTCCCTGCTCACYTCAGCTGTTTAATTACACAGAAGAGAACAGCAATAAACGAACTGAATTATGCAAAGCAGTAACCCTCTCAGGATGGAAATAGTGACACAGCCRTGAGAATTCCTCTCAGTAAATCACTCACACCCCTGGATTTGGACAGAGTTATCAAAAAATAGCCCTGGAAGGAATGAAAGATGGCTTTACTTGAAGGCAGCATGAGMTTGTGCCATTCCTGACTAAAGTTTGCCCAATCTGTTCTTAAATGACCCTACAATATAGGAACTTCACAATCTCTCCAAGAAACCTATTCCACAGSTTTACTGCCCTTCAAGAGCTTTTCCTAACACTCAAAATAAGTGTTCCTCTAAGTTATTTTACAAATAAGTTTTATTTACTACTGTTTGTCGTGACAATCATGAACACAGAAAATCTTCCTGTCCTCYTTGAAATGGCTCTTTCTGTGGCACTACATAACCCCAGGTCTTTCAACTTTTACTCACAGATCAGAGATTAAAAATATAAAATAGGCAAACCCCTTACATTCTTTATCAGAAGAGGACATTAAACTCTGCCCAGTACAACCACAGTTCCCTTAAAATTAATTAATGAGAACTGGCCATTGGTTTTCCATGCTGAGCAGAGCAGAGGACCTCCTGTCTGCCCCTGATGGTGAGATGTTTGCCATTCTCACAACACCAAGCCATTGCCTACTCACAGGTAATTTTTGATCTATCACACCAAAAGATAATTTTCTGCAGCTGTTCTTAGCCAGTTCTTTCCCAGCCTATTTTCTTAGCAAAGTATGTCTGGTTAAGAATAATTTTCACTTGTCCTCCACTGAATTTAGCCCTGTTTCTTCAGAAATTTGTGTCATATATCTCACAAATATAACCAATGTGCTTGCAGTTTTTCTCAGTTTTATGCCTGCTATGAACTTATAAAGCAAACACTAAATTTTTTTTCCAAATCAAGCTATGTGACATTTTTCCTCCCCAGACCAACCAACCCACAAGGGTTTTCTCACACTAAGGGAAATTAAAATAGTTTAACACAACTGATTTTTGACCAGCCCATACTGACTACTTCTCTTCCAATTATTTTTGCAACTGTTACAGACAATTTGTTATGGTCGATTTTATTTTCCTCTAGAACTGTTAATCTGACTGGACTGYAATTCCCAAGTTACTTTGGGAAAAACTAATTTTTCCCCCCTTTCCAGTAYTCTTCAAGCTTATTGTAATTATCTGCAGACAGCTTTCATTCTCCATTGAGCAGCAGACCAATCCTCCCTTTGATCTTCCTCATTCTATTAATGGATCTCACAGAATTATTTCTGTTTATCTTTGAGGTCTCATTTTTGTGTCTTGGCCTTTCTGGTTTCATCCCTGAATATTTGTACTGTTTTTGCRGATTTATTCTTAGAAATTTGACCTCTTCTTTTATTCTGTGTTTCTGCCTGGTGCTGAAGTTACAGGAAAAACCCTTCATCATCTACCCAGCTCAGCACCTACTGAATTTCCTGTGCTTGTATTTGGATAGCCTGAATTCAGCCCTCTGATTTCACTGAAAACCTGGCAACTTTGCCCTCTCTTAGTCTTACCTCTTAGGAGTTCTTATGTATCACATTTGAGTTCACTGATAACTGTCTTCTTGAAACCCACTGCTTTTATCATGAGCTCTCCCATCTTCCTCTTCTGACACAGAAGTCCCTAGACAATTCAAGAAAAAAAAATCATCCAAAAAGTATTACAGTCACCCATAATTTAATGATAATAAATTTAGATATCCAGAGGAACAAAGTGTAGCACTTCAGCTGCCAAGTAGGACAAAACAGTAGTTAGGAGGGAAAGCTTTAGGAGAAAGGAGACTCTAGCAGCATGTGCTCACGTAGTGGGAGGGTTTCAGAGGGTTTTGTGACTGTCTCCATCCAAAATAATGAGACATTTTCTGATCCTTGRCTCAGTGAGCCATATTGCTCTCAGTGCTGAAGTTCTGTTCTCCTGATGACACCCCAAAAAACTCAAAATATCAATAGTTCAACCAAAAGAGGAAGTGAAAGCATGACATCCCTCCATGAGCAGTGGCACCACATTTCAGTGTATTTGCATCGACAGCTTTCAGTTTCTTTTGTGGATAAAGCTTTAACCTTGTTAAAGTTTCAAACTTGAACTTATTCGGGCTCATTGACAAAATAAAGCMCTTCTCTGTGCCCCAGCACAGAAAGGGAGCTCATCTGGGTCTCCTTTGAGGTGCCATTCACCAGTAGCTCGTTAGGCTTCCCCTGATGGGGCAATTAACCCCAAATGGAATAAATTCAGAAAACGTGGCCATTAGTCCAAATCAGCCTTTGACTCAAAAGCATTTCACCACCACCCAGAAGCAGATATTTGAACAACTGTGGGTTTGGAAGAGCATCCCTCCAACATTTAAAATAACCCAGCAAKATCTAGAATCCTGGAAATCAGCACTGACTCCAACTCCTTCTACACTACCTACTCCATACCAACCTTCCATTCCTGGTCCTGCTACCATGGATGGGAAGCAAAAGGAATTTGTCATCTTCACAAGGAACTTTGCAGCTTCTCACTGACGTTTCATTCCAAGGAGGACAAACCCAGACGTGCAACAACCCTCTGGCTATTCTGCATCCTCAGCACGTGGGACTTACCCTGATTGCTGACATGTCCTGGTGCTGCTCAGGGAGACCCTTTGGGCTGCTGGGGATGGGGATCCTGGAGGCTGCCAGAGGCTGGGCACATCTCCTGGTGCTCATGGAGGTGGTGCCTGCCAGAAGAGCTGCCTGGGCCATGGGGAGTGCTCCTGCAACGTTCTGCACTCACGTGGGGACAGCTCTTTGAGTGCCCTCAGCACTGCAGGAGATGGATGCCTGTTTCAGACCTTGTAACACAAGGCTTGTGAAATTTGAGAAASAGGGGGAAACAGTGGTAGGGGTGTTTCAGATGTCTGTAAAACAATAAGTAAGTTATGAAGAACAAAAGAGCATCAGCCTTTCACAATGCCAAAAAACCCATAGAAATCATATACATATAAATAATATTAAGAGAAAATCTCTCTCTCTTTTTTCCGTGGCGGGGGGGGGGTTGTGGTTTTTTTGTTTTGTTTTTTGTGGGGTTTTTTGGGTTCGTTTTGTTTTTTGGTTTTGGTTTTTTTTTGGGCTTTTTTTGCTGTTAGACAATTTAGTCTCTGGCCTGAGGAAATATAGGCAACAGCTGCCCTTTTGGCTGGACAGATGAGCCCCAAAACACCAATGTCCAGTAATTTCTGGGAAGGCATCCAGGGGCTGACCTCTGTCCCCAGCCTTCTGCAGGGCTTGGGAGAGGCCTCTGCATTCAGTCCCACGTGTTCTGGTTTTTTTCTCTGGATTTTGGGGTGATTCTCAGCAGAGAGCCACCCTCACAATGCAATTCTCTCAACATTTGAAGAATACCCTCGATGGAAAATCCCCACATCAGGCAGATCCTGTGCCTGGAAGCTGCCCAGGGGTTGCTGGCCTGCAGAGGGGATTGCGAGATCCATCTTTGCAGCCAAGAATTTTCCCTGCTGGACCAAAGAAATGTAGGAATCAGTTTCCAAGCAGCAGCAAGCAGGAAAAAATAAAATAAAAAAAAAGGTGCATGGGGTGAGACAAGTCGAGTCAGTGCACAGCAGGAGAATGTCAGGTGATATTTTGCATTCCCTGCCCCTGTGTGCTGTGTGGTCCAGCAGCATCTGACTGCATGTGTGCTTCCCAGGAATGGATGGGAAGAAGGACCAGATGTTAAGAAGACAACAAACCTGAGGCCTTCCAGGAAGAACTGTCTACACTGACCATGGGAGAATGTGAAGGGAAGAACTGGGTCAAGCCCCTGCTCCTCCTTCCCACCACTGAATCCACCAACTCTTCCCCAGAACCAAGACACCAAATGGTGTTCTCTTGAACAAAGTTCAGCCAGAAGAGATGGTGACTCCCTTTACTCAGTCATGTCTGGACAAATTACTCAGGATGGACTCAGGTATAAATCCTAAATTAACCTGAGATAGCTTAAGCCTCATCTTCCACAAACTGGGGAGTATTTTGCTTGTGGGACATCATTAATAAAAATATCTGAAAAATAGAGTAAGCAATTACTGGGAAGCAACATTCCATATCCTTCCCCTTTTCCTAATGTTCTTGTCAGCACTGCAGACCTGTGCAATGCAGGGGGATTCTGCAAGGAGCCCATGGAAGAGCTGCCTGTTACAGTGCTGGCATCCAGCCCAGGCTGTGGGATCAGCCTTTGTGGAGTGAAGGATCCCCACTCCAACCCAAACTGCATAAACTTCTTCATCTCTTTACTGCTCACTCTCCACAGCAGCTCTTGGTCCAGCTGGGGAAGGAGTGTGCTGAAAAATTAATGAGGAGATTWAAATATCTGATTAAAAGATAAGTAGATGGGGGAGATGGAGGAGGAGGAGATGTTTTAAGGGTGCCTCTGGTTCTGCTAGGTGCAACCTGTCCCTGCAGAATGGATCCAAACATATCCTCAGATCTCTGCCTGGACCTTGATATTGTCCTCTATTTTCAGAGGCCAAACTGTCCTTCCTGTCAGTCCAGAGTGGCCTCTGCTGCACCAGCTTTCCTTTAAAATTTTCTACTACTTATTTTTGAGACACTGTAAGGGTCAATACCAGGGGAAACTAGATTTCCTTTGCTTTCCATAACTGCATTTCTCACAGTTTACTGGGCCAGAGAGATGGAAGCTTTTATTAGTAAACCAGTTTTTTATTATTAAAACCGTTTCATCACTGCTTTAGGGRAACAAATTAATTGACCAGGCTTGCAGGTACAACTTTGTGTGCCTGCAGGCTTGAACCACTCACTGCACTGACTCTGCTCCACCAAGAMAAATTCCCATCCATTAAAGCTGGTCATATCTTTTCCCCTCCTTTGCTGATAAAAGAAAGGGAAATTAAAAAAAAAATTGTAATCTGAGAGAAATTAACACTCCAATAATGAAATGAAATKATATTAGAGGTAGTCTCATGCAGAAGGGCATGAAAACTGAGCAGTCAGAGAGCCACAGCATTCCCAGTGTGCCCCTGCTCTGGGCAGGCTCTAATCAATGGCACATGGCATTTCTGCTAAACACAGCCCAAAGGCATGTCACAGGGAATTAGAGAGGCTGTTTCAGCCCTTGCCTGGTCTTCCTGCTTTTATGAGTTAAAATCTGATCCCTGAGTCTGTTTGAAAACAATTGTTGTGGTTTAATGATCTATGGTGGCAATAAGTCAATAGCCAGTGTAAGATCTCCTGCTCTCCAGGCTGGGATCAGGGAAGGGCTGAGTCTGTGGCAGAACTCTGTCTGTACATCCTAGAAACCTTCCAGGCCTGCAGCTTGGCTCATTCCTCCACATGCACCAATCTGCTCAATGTCCCTATATCTGCTAATATTTTCAGTTACCACCTTCTAAAGCCTGAAATAACAYATACATGTTTTTGTTCCAAACCCACGTCCAACAGTCTGGGATTTGATGGTTTGGATCTTCTCTTGCATTTGTCTAATCCTGMATTAATTTGCAGGAGAGGCATGATTCAATCTGAACCTTATTGATAGAACCAACTAATGGCTGGGATTTACATAGAAATAATACAGACATCAAAAGCTGTCCAGGAGTTTGAAGCATCAGAAATAATCACAGTGCAATGAATAAGATCACATGAATAATTCAAGAGCTTCAGCCTCACAAATTTGGATTCCTATAAGATTACTGTTCTTTTTTTTCCAGAATTGTGAGCTTAAAAAGAGAAAAAGTTGCATCAATCCTTGTACATATATTTAGCTCATCTTGAAGAAACATTATGTCCCTAGTAGTTCCCTGTGATTCATAAGAGTACATGTAGGTGTGTTAGACCAAAACCAGTACTTCTTTTAGCTAAAGTTTTCTAAAATATCTACTCACCACAAGGCAGCAGAACTTTCAATGAGAAATAAAAAAAATAGGTATCACCCCTAATTTTCCAATTTTTAAACATTTGCCCTAAATATTTTTGTCTGGCACAAGAGCAGAAGGCTGGGCTAGCCTTGGGCACCCTCTGGCYACTATAAATACCCTTTTTCAAACAATCCCACACAATGCCTCTCTGAATGCAGCCTGTGTGGGAGTTGTGCCAAGGCATTTATTGCAGAGATTGTGCCCAGGGCTCTGCACTGGCCCTGCACTGCTGGCACAGCCCAAGCTGCCCCTCAGTTCTGTCCTCTCCTCAAACCACTTGGTAAATGTGTCTGGGCAGAGAGAAATCCTGGATTGCCCATCCCTGGAAGTGCTCAGCTCCAGACTGGATGGGGCTCTGAGCAGCCTGGGCAAGTGGAAAGTGTCCCTGCCCATGGCAGGGGGTTGGAATGRGATGAGCTTTAAGGTTCCTTCCAACCCAAACCATTCTGTGATTCTATGATCTTTCTCACACCTGAATTTYTSCATGGCTCTMTCTGCCATTTTTATTCYCTGTTGTCCATTTTTATTCTCTGTTGCCCTTTTCTCAATGCTTCAGCCCCATTTTTTCAGCACTCAGCAGGCTGCTTTAGCCCTTGCACTGCATGGAAAGGGTGGCCCAGACTGCAGGAACCAGCAGCCCTTGGAGGGGCTGGGTTCCAGCCTTGTCTCTGGATGTATTTGTTAGAAATGACACAGCAGGATCTTGTTTGAATGGACAATAGACAGGAAATTAACAGTTAAGGCTGAAACTCTAGTCCTTCCTACCTGTGATTAAAGGAAAACAGATATCAATGCTGAAAGAGAAATACAATTTCAGCCTTCATGTAGCACTGTCCTTCAAACAGTGCTTCCCATTAGGCATTATTTCTCTGCAGATATTAGCCATTMATTTCCTTCATTTAAAGTAAAAAATGTCCACAGTAGGTTATAAAACACTCTGAACTCCCAAACAGACAGATCATAATGGCTCATCCTGAATATGCCAYTCTGTCTCTCCACACAGATATTAAATGGCTGAGATAAATCGTGGCTTGGGGGTTTACAGAGGCATCTTGTCAGCAATAGCAATGGATTGCAAACTTCCTCTTCTCTTTCAGACAGCAAACACCCAATCAGCAGCATCATCTTCCTGCATGCTCTGAATAGTGAAGGGGGGGTGTCATCCATGATTTTTCATTTCTCAGTAGATGGATGCTGATGTGACAACACATTGATATCCCAAGCCATCATTAAACAAAATGCCACCTTGCAAATGATCCATGGGGTGAGAGCAGGGGTCCTRCTCCATCCTTGCATCCCTACAAAATGTGGGTGGAATACATCCAGAGGCCTTCAAATGCTCTGGACATGTTCCACCACGAGCAAATACAACACTTGTGATGGAAGCACATCCTTCCAGAAGGACCTGGGCAGGCTGGAGGAAAACACCCCACACTTGTGGAGTGCAGGAGAGCAAATACCAAGTCCTGCACCTGGGATGGGATAACTCTACAGCAGTGCACCCTGGGGATCAACTGCTGCTGTAACCAGGGCTCTGAAATCTTTGGAAATAGCCAAACTTTTATTGGGCAAGGATTGAGCAACCACAGCCTCCTTTGAGGATGGCCCAGCTGTAASCAGAAGTCAGGTCAGATATCTTCCAATCAAAATATTTCAGGGAATTCAACCCCTGACCTTCCCAAGAGCTCCAAGCATGGGAGAATTCTCCTAAGTGAAGCTCTTTCTTGCTGGGTGATATTGGGCTTTTCAGTTCAAGCTTAAAAAAAGTGTTTTTTAGAAACCTGCTAGCAATAAAACACCAAGAGATCTATCTGGAAACAATAACTAAACATAAATGATTAAAAAAAGATTGATCCCACTCGCAGGCATTTAAATGTGCCAGCTGCTGAATTGCAGCATTGGCACAGGCCTGGATGCCTGTGCCTGTTTCAGACAGTGCTGGGTGAGGGCTGTGCAGAGCACAGGCTGCCCATGCTGCCCCCTGTCCTGAGAGCAGATCAGCAGCCTTGGACCCTCAGTGAGTGTGGGGGTTAGAAAACAGCTTGGGGTTTGGTTAAGAGAAAAAATCCAAGGAGAACATAGAAGCAAAACCCCCATGGACTTCACCAGGATGTGAGGATGTGACAACAGCTCATCAGCATGGGCAGGACCAGGGGATCACTCAAAACTGCCTGGTGTGGTTTGGAGGGTCTGGAGATTCTTCTTAAAGTTTCTGCTTGGGAAAGGCACCCAAAACCAAAATAAAAAGAAGGGAATGCAGAGCAAGTGGCATCTGGAAATGGGATGGCTCATAGGTGGGCACATTCCTAATCATGGAATCATAGAATCAGAATGGTTTGGGTTGGAAGGAACATTAAACATCATCTAGTTCCAACCCCCCTGCCACAGGCAGGAAGAATTTCCACTAGATCTGGCTGCACAAAGCTCCATCCAGCCYGGCCTTGAACATTTCCAGGGACAGAGTATCCACAACTTCTCAGAGCAACCCCTACCAGTGCCTACATGCTGCAGCTGTAACCTGTGTGCATCAGGCACCCACAAGTATTGGAACTAAAGCTCACACACAGCTCCAGTAACATCCAAACTCCCTYTCCCAGCAGCTGCCCCAATCCCATTTTTTGCTGCCTACCAGAAGCCTCCATTTTTTAAAGCTTTAAAGACACAAGGCTGGCACACATTCCCAAGAACAAACAGAGGATAAAGCTGCAGACAGGAAGGAAACAATCCCTTTAGCCCCTGTGAATAGGACTGAGCAAACGGGGCCATTTGACCCCTTACTCCACCTGCTCTGTTTGCAGGTTGAATCATTCCAGCATGAAGAGGGGCACTCAGAAGGGTGCTGGGCCTCATTCGAGGGGGCTCCACCCCCACATAGGACTCATGGCACACTCAGATTATTGAGAATGAGTTTTCCATGTACCCATGCTGCCAACTGGATAAAAAGGAATGACAGGCATGTGCAGCCCATCCTTGGGAATCATCTCAGACCACTTTCACCATCACTTCTGCTCACAAGTGTGCCCCAGGCTGCCTGTCCCGTGTGTCTCCTGCTTCTGTTCGTCATTTCATTTGTGGGCAAGGTCTCCAAGTCTGCTGCTCCCTTCATTTTGGAGAAGTTGTGTCTGTGCTCGGTTTAAACAAGCGCCCGTTCTGCTCTTTATCAATATTGCACAYGCTTCCTGTCTCTCCAACGCTCTGCTTTGCAGCCACACAACATTTGTTCATAGCTGCAGGCTATGTCAGCAAGGCTTTGAGAGAGCAACAAAAGAGTTCCTCACTCAAACAAACAGCACCGGGGGAGAGCCCGCCCGGAGAGCTGCGAGGGAATTGGGGATTGCAGCCCGGTGGAGCTGCAGCAGCTCGGGGCTGGGAATGGGATTTCCCAACGTGGACAGGGAACGCTGCTGCAGGACCTGCAGCTCCCCTGGCAGGTGCTGCCCGTGCTCCCACATCCAGTCACAGAATCACAGAATCACAGAATTTTTTGGTTGGAAGAGACCTTCAAGATCATCGAGTCCAACCCATGTTCCAACACCTCAACCAGATCATGGCACCGAGTGCCACATCCAGTCTTTTTTTAAACACATCCAGGGTTGGTGACTCCACCACCTCCCTGGGCAGATGATTCCAGTATTTGAGCACTCTTTCTGTGAAAAACTTCCTCCTTAAATCCAGCCTGAATCTCCCTTGGCGCAGCTTGAGACTGTGTCCTCTTGTTCTGTCTGTTGTTGCCCGGAGAAAGAGACCAACCCCCAGCTGAGCACAGCCACCCTTCAGGGAGTTGTAGAGAGTGATAAGGGCACCTCTGAGTCTCCTTTTCTCCAGGCTAAACAACCCCAGCTCCCTCAGTCGTTCTTCATATGGCTTGTGTTCCAAGCCTCTCACCAGCCTTGTTGCTCTCCTCTGGACACGCTCCAGGATCTCAACGTCCTTCCTAAACCGAGGGGCCCAGAACTGGACACAGCACTTGAGGTGTGGCCTCACCAGCTCTGAGTACAGGGGAAGAATGAGCTCCCTGCTCCTGCTGGCCACAYCATTCCTGATCCAGGCCAGGATGCCATTGGCTTTCTTGGCCACCTGGGCACAGCTGGCTCATGTTCAGCTGCTGTCACCAGCACCCCCAGGTCCCTTTCCACCTGAGCACTGTCCAGCCACACCATCCCCAGCCTATAACGCTGCAGGGGTTATTGTGACCAAAGTGCAGGACTCGGCACTTGGACTTACTGAACATCTGGGATTTCAGCTGTGAGTGAGCATCCAGGCACCTMCTGCAGCACTTCAGGAGGCTCCAGGGCAGGAAAATCTCTCCTGCAGTGGAGGGAAATGCACACCAAGTACCTTGGAGGACTTGAAAGCTCTCTAGCTTAGGCTTGGAAAGCTCACTGGTATCAGTACCTGCAGGCAGCATTCACATCCCTCCAGCACAGGGCACCAGCAGCCCATCCATGTGTGCTACAGAGSTTCCTTCTGATCTTCCAGTSCCTGGAGCTGTTCAAGSCCAGGCTGGATGGGGCTCTGAGCAACCTGGTCTRGTGGAAAGTGTCCCTGCCCATAGCAGGGGCTTGGAATGAASKGGTCTCTAAGGTCCCTTCCAACTCAAACCATTCTATCATTTTGTGATCTTCAACAAGAAAGGTGTAAAGCTTATGACAGGTTTCTGTATTTTGCTCCTCTCCAATTAAAAGAACACTTGTAAGCACAGACTGTGCACCAGCATCATCATCCACACCAAGAAACACTCTGTTTATGCCCTGAGGTTTTTCATCACAGAGGCAAAATCAGGCMTTTAATGATTGCCAAATACCAGGAAATGTTAAACCAGGAATCAGTTTTGTTATAGAGCATAAATGCCATCAATTCTATCACACTGTGAGTGAGGGCTTACCTTTCATTTGCATAATGATTAAAACAAACTTGTGAGTCACATACTTACRGAGGTAATAATTACCTGCCAATTTTCTGGAAGGGTTGATTTATTTCTGGTGGCTTTAGCACCAATTTTGAAGTGATTGATTTTGGACCCTTCTGTTCTGAGCTATCTGGACTGACCTAATCTTAAAAAGGCTTTGAAGGTCAGCACATTCTGAAATTGAAACTTTGCTGAAGTTCTCCTCCTGCACACACACACACAAAAAAAAAAAATCATAATTTGCATTTTTAATCCCCAGCTGTCACTGCTCAGTCTCATGACCTTAAATGAGCAAGAAGAAAGGAAATGGAAGATCCATAGCCCACAAAAATGCTAGCAGGGYGTGACTGTTTTACTGCAGAAACAATACTAGGGTGTGTAACTCAATAGACAGAAGAAAAATTACACTAACCAGGACAATCCAAACAAATGTCACATCCTTAACAAGTGCTGGCACTTCAGTTTTAACTCACATCATTGGGATTTGCTGCCAGGTAAACCCCAAGGCTTAGAGATGAACATTAGTCAGAGCAAAGGTCCATTCAGAGCCCAGCATCTTGTGACTTGCACGGGAAGCAGAGAATGTAACTCCTGGCCAAAGCAGGAGAACAGGAACAGCTCGAGCAGGATGTGGCATCTGGACCCCTACTCTTGTGGTTGCCACCATGTGCTGACCTCCTCACCATTTGCCAAAGACCTTTCTGAATCCACCTTTGTTTTTTCAAGAGCCTGTGCCAAGAGGGTGAGGTGACCTCAGCTGACCCATATTCTGGGTTAAAACTACTGCAGTCCAATCATCYTGATGCTACTGGTTCTTGCTTTGTGTCAAACAGCAATGAGTCAAAATTATCTCTTGGCTGACCAAACCACAGYCCCTGAGAGGGCCTTTGGAGAAGGCCCTTGTTCTTCCACAGCCATTACAATTCCTGGACCCTTTCCAGTTCTATTTGTTTCTCTTCAGAGAGTGTGGCCAGCTCAGCATTTAAGTGATTAATACCTCATTCTGGTGAGCTATTCAATTTTCACCAATACCCAAGAAAATCAAAGTGGGATTATTAGAAAGGAAAAAGAAGATACCAAGAATCTTTCTGTACCAGAGTTTTAGGAGTTTAAATACCAATGCTCTTCACATTTGGTCCTAAAGATCCAAAACTGGGTTCTAGAAACAGAGCCCCAAGCCATCACTATGGGCTCTGCAAACTCACCTTCCCACTTGTACCACAGCAGCCAGGATTTTTTAACAGCCTCTCAGGATTTACATCTCAGCACCCTGAAACTCTAGAGTGGTACTTCAAGCAGGTCTGCAGGGCAACAGGATGTCCAGTCTCTTGGTTTATTCAGCAGGACAGGGATCTTCACCTGTGGCTTCATTATCCTCCCTTTGCATCCAAATCCTTTTCACTGGCCCAGCAAGGAACCAAGCARAACTCCATGCCCCCTGATATTTAAATAGCTGTATATTACATTATCTGTCCAAGATGAAGAGTGCCTGAGCAGTGTTTTTCTCTTTTCCTGGGATATCTCAAGATATTTTTTTCTCTACAGGGCTGTAGCCTCTCTCTAAAACCACTTGGAGCACAACCTCTTGGCACAGAAGTGTGTGTGGGAGCATRTGGCCAATCTTTATCTTGGCATGCTGGGGAGGTTAGCAGAGGTTGCTCCCAAACCAGGTCAGTGCTGCTGCACACCTGCTGCCCAGCTGGAGCTGCTCACACTGCACCCAGCACAGCTCTGTRCTGCAGAACAGGCCATCCCAAGCACAAGGGACCACTGTGGGCAATTTGCAACACCCCAGAGAGCTTCTACCTCCCACTCCCCAGCCACTCATCCCAATGCCTGYTCAATTTAACCAGCCACTCTGGAATTCAGGCTTGGAGTTCAGTGGGATGGAACCTGCACTGCAGATGTCAATGGCACAGAGGGTGGGTTTCAGGGTCAGGCATTTGGGATTCTGCCTGGAAGTCCATGGAAATGCCAGAGCACTGCATTACTCCTACACAGGGCAGTCAGCAGAGAGGGCTGCAGCTGTGTGAAAYACTGACACCACTCTGATGTGATGTMTCCCTACAGCTCTGCAAACTGCAGTGTCCCACAGCCAAGCCTTTCCAAAATGCTGATGATTCATGAGAGTTTCCTCTTCAGGAAAAATAACAAATGGGGTGTGTGAATGCAGCAAAGGCCAAAAAAGCTGCAGAAGATCCATCTTGTRTAAAGCCTTGCAAACACAACTGAGCCCTGATGGATTATGGCAACACACCTGCCAATGAAACTCCCTCAGACCACCTCCAGAGGCCATGGCCCAAAGTGTTGTGTGCACTGAGTGAGGTCAGGCACTCCTGGGGCTCTGSTGATCCTGTTGGCTTGAGGAGACCACGAGCAGGCTGCATAAAGCACAGGCTACACAATGTCCTTGTGTCACCAGTAACCCCAGAGATATCCCACAGCTCTTAGTCAAAGCCTTTAGGAAGGAGCCAAGGCTGTTTCATTGACATGATACCATGGGTTATAGAGCAGCCAGCTTAAGTCAGGCCTTGCTCTGTCCCTGCTGTCTACAGCTCCTGGTGTACTKAAAATAGCAATTAGAGATGGCCTCAAGTGTTAATAGTCATAAAARCACTTGAGATTAGACAGACACCACAGTTTTTCCCACTTAAAGGCAGCTCATTTTGTCAGTGATCTGCACATTATTCCTATTAAAGGCACTAAAACACCCCTAAATCCCAACATYTTGAAACACCAGAGTCAAAACCAGYRAGACAGATAACATTTAAAATRCAGATTAGGACTAAGGGACCATTGGGAGTGCAACACATAAATCAGAACTTCCTACTCACCTGACACTCTGCACACACTCAGCCAGTGGGATGGGGCTGGGCTTGGGTAGATGAACCAGTCCCAAGAACAGACTGTCAAGGCTCTACTGCCTGCATGAATATCTCTGATATGATGGCTTGGAGGAGAGAAAGTGGGAGAGTTGTTTCCTGCCCCAGGGGCCAAGGACAGGTCCTTCCTGCTGGAGCTGCTCAGTGAACAACCAGCAGGACTCCATTATGCATAATTTAATTGAACACGGTTCAAATGGAATTTTGTGTTCCTGCAAACAAAAGCCCAACCCCTAAAAGAGAGATTTTGAAACTGTGTTCAAAATCTTACGTAGATTTTCACCAAATCCAGAGGATCAATTCCATAATACTTTCTTAGGGCAAGTGAACTGTCCCACAAGCACTGGTGTGTGATTCCCAGTGGAAACAACTGAGCAGGGTAAGGSTGTAAATGTGCTTTCCAATGCCATGAAAAATCTAGAGAAAAGCCGAAGTGGACGGATTCCAAAATATTTCAAAGAGGCAAACTCCAGACATCTGAGAAAGACATTGATGATTAGAGCATGAATGTCAACCTGAAAAATGGTTATTGGCACACCTTGCAGTCCGTGGCAACTTAAATAGGAGGGCAAATTTGCTTTACAAGAAGAAAGGCACACAAGTGTAATGAAATGTGCAACTTTATCTAGTAATTTTTGGGTAGACAATTTAAAAGATGCATGTATATCTCTGTCTTTTTACCTATATAGCTAATTACATTCATTCCTCTTGTAATTAGTTATRTAGGTAAAAAGACATGGAATGGTGTCTTCATCAGCAGACATCAACATCTGCAGGTGTCTGGCACAAGAGGTGACACCCTGTCATCCACTGGGAATGGGATGATGGGCTCTGACATGACTTTCATCTCATAAAGGGAGTTTAAATGTCTGGGAGCCACAGGCATCACAAGTGTGAGCAACTTCAGAGCAGGGCAGAAGAAARCTAGGTAGGAGTTAAGTGGATTGGAAGATTTTACAATGGCAGCCTTTGGAACTGTCTTTTCACATMCCAAAATGCTTCAACAGCTCATGAAGAAAGCAAGGAGGAGGAGCTTTTTYCATGGTCTGTAGGATTTGCTAATTTGAGTTATTCCTTCATTAAAAATTAGGCTCTCCATCCTGCAGGAGTAYCTTGGCTCTTTTCCATCTAACCTATGACAGAAGTCTTCCCACTGGCAGGGAGGAGCAAGGAAGGGCTGCTCCACATCTCCAGCTGGCTCTGCTGGGCAGGGTCATTGTGGGGACTTTGCAGCATTGATGGGTTTCTCCAGCTGGAGGAAAATCTTCAGGACATTTTGGGACCACTGTAACCTCTGCTCCTGGAGAGACATCTTTTGTCTGGGGCACTGGGCAAACGAGACAAGGGACAATTAAACAACTCAAACAAATGGATGTTGAACCAAGGAAAAGATCTCAACATTTCCAAGGGAGATGTGATGAGCATCAGAGAGTGCACACTTTACCATTATTGGGGATCTTTAGCTCAACCTTATCTGGGTTCAGGCTTGAAAACTTGCTATGAAACACAAAACCTTACYAGTACATAAGCAGTTTGTTGTACCTGAAGAACATCACTCTCTCCTTGCTTCCCTCTTCCAGTGGGAAGACTCGAGTTTGCTGCTTTTCCTCCAAAATTCCTGCCATGGTGAAAAGCACAAGTACTGACTGCTCAGGTGTTTCCACCAGTAACTTACCGAAAATTCCCTCCCCACATCTGCCACTCACACAGCCAGCAGAGAGATCCCAGGAGAAGGAAATTAGAGACTTAAGGAAAAAGCAGTGGGACGGAGCATTTTCAGATCTTCCCACATCTTGTTGGCATAGGCCATTTATAAGTGGCATTGATTCAGGAGAGAACTGAAGCTCAACAGCTTAAGCAGGCGGCCACTCCTGGAAGAGCTTGGATTCATCTGCAATAAGAAAGTTTTGTAGATCCAAACCGCAGTGAAGGATTTTTTTCAATTTCACAAATGAAAGCTGGAATATTCTTTTTTGCAGGTGCTGYTTTTTCCATCAAAGAAATTTTCAACTGAACATTTCTGATTGGCTTTAAAATTGTTTTTTAATGCCTTTGGGACTATCAGGAGAAGTTTCTGGATAGRCTCAGTTTATTTTCCTTTCTCTCTTAAAAATATAAAATCTGATGCAGTTTGAAAATTCAGTAGCGTTTTGATTAAACACTGTGATTATAACATTCAATATCTGGTACAAATAAAAATATATAAAGATTCCAGACACTGAGTAGTTTAAACAAACTTTCCAAGGCCCCAGTGAATGCATCTCCAGGAGTGGATTGAGATGTCAGAGGAGCAAAAGCTAGTCAATGTTGTAATTCAAGAAGGAATTTTTATTCATATAAATTTAATGTAGCCCAGACAAACTCACCAAGTATTTAAACCATGTAACAGTTTAATGTACAGCACATATTCAGTTCAATACTCTAGATGGTGTTAACTGCAATGCCTGGAAATGCAGTCTTGGATCTGGAAAGCATCTAAGTAGGAATGTGGCACACGAAAGCACCGTGCTCTTCTCTTGCCCTTTTGGGACAGTCTTCAGACAGGGAGGTTGGAAAGAGATCACACCCTGTAAAAACACACATTTTTTCTTCTGATGTTGCTGGTAGTGCTCCACATGGTCCCAAATACGACAATATATTCAAATAAATGCTTACTTAATATATTAGATTTTACTCTTCTAGTTGTAAAGTTGGGTTCTATTGTAGAATTAAACTTGAATACTTTCAGGTGAGCCAAAGAACAACCCACCAGGCATATTTATAGGTCAGATTTATATTTATAGGTCAGATTTATATTTATAGGTCAGATTTTGTCTTCCCATCATGAGGCTCTGTTTAGACCTTGTCTTCTTGCAAATGATCAAAGTTTGAGCAAGGTCTTCTGTCCTGAGAAGGAGGAAAGTACCTTCTGTCTCAAAGGAGGAATTACTGTGGTGGAATTCTGTGGCAGCCTATGATACTGAAGTGATACATGTTCCAAATAAATCCTCAAAATTATTTCTTTCAATAATTTTTACCCCAAATCTTTTCAGCAATTCCATTGCATGACTGTACCATCAACAGCTGTCTCAGCATGAATGAAGGGTCAGGAAAAAGTGGCTGGAGGGATGAAGGTGTCACTAAAAACCAGGTTTCCATGTTCAGCATGTCCATTCTGCACATGTGCTGCTGAGGTTTGTTTTCCAAAGCCTTGGGGGCACATCCTGCCTCTCTACCATTTGCCTTTCCTGTCCTTTGCTACACAGGATGGACAAATCAAAACCCCTAAAGCTCCAAATTCAGGTTGAGCCTCACAGGGTGAGAACACCTCACCTGAAACCCTGCTGGATGCCTGACCCTCACTGGCCTGAGCCTCCATGAACAGCACTTCCACCACATCTACAGATCAGAATTTAGTTTAATTTTATATATATATTTATATACATGTAACCAAGCAAACAGCTGAGTGATTGACTGCAGCAACCCTCACCAGCTCATGCTGCACACAAACAATCTGCTGTCATGTGCCAGGCCCCTTTAAACAGAGAGACAAGCAGGAGCAGGGCTGAGAAAGTTACCTTGGCTGTGTCCCAAGGGAGAAAGCATTTGGGGCTTGCAGCAAAAGCTCTTGGTCGTGGGTGAATGCAGTGAACAATTTCCAGTGCAAAGCACTTACCTTAAAAGCAGAGCTTTGAGCACACAACATAAATCAGAATTCTGAGTGCTTCTCATCCCTTACTTTTCTCAAATCCTGCTGGAGGGGTACAGAAAGCTCAAGTTACAGAGTACCAGAGCTGCTGATCCACAGCAGGAAKGAGCAATGAAAGTGCCTGACCCCCTCCAGCCACAGCCTCCTCTCTGTGACCACTTCTGCCCAGAGCCTCTGCAGAGGTCCAGGACTGGAGAAACCACAGCTTTGATGGGGTGATGAAAAATCCAGYCTGCTTGATGTCTCACTCTAGTGTGAAGGTGGAAGAAAGCCCTTCTCCCTGTGGCACCATGCCTCAGCACCTCAGAAACTCTGTGTGCCTGGGGAATGTGCAGAGAMTCAGACACGGAGCTGCTGCTGGAGCAAAGTTGCAGCATTTTACCCTGGTGATGAACTTCTTCTCTCATTTCCATTTTCATTGAAATATCAATTTGCATTTATTAAAAAGCTCTTACCCTCCTCTCCAGAAAAAAAAAACGTAAAAAAGAAAAAACAACCACCCTGATCTAAAGAAAGAGATTGGTTTACATAAAATCCTATTAGTTTAGCTGATTGCTTCCAAAACATTTCTGAGAAAGCCTTCCATTACCATACAAATGGYGCTGGGCCTTTTGCAGGCTAACTGCTAGAAAGCATAATGATTTGGGCAAATATTCATCAAGGCAGCTGCTTCTGTGAGCGGGTGTGAGGCTGCTGCACACCAGGAAAGGAAAGAACAAGAAATAGCTGCTCTCCTCCTCCCTGAAGGCTGCAGCCACACCAGCCCCAGCTTTCTCCCCACATTCCTGCAGCAGCACCCCAAAAAAAAMCAGGGAGCACAGGTGTCAGTGAGCCTGTGGAGCCAGGCAAAAAGAGGAACACAGAGATAAGGGGGAGTTTGGGAGGGGAGGAGGCACAGGCAGCCCAGAGTGACGGAGCGGAGCAGCGGGAGCGTGCCCACCGCCTTGGCTGCGAGCTGCATTCCTCCTCAGTGTCATCACTTTCCYCTCCTCGCTGGAATAACCACGAGATCCCACAAGCTCTTCCTGGCCCATGAAGCCAAGAGAACTGACAGTGCTGGAGGTTTAYAGACCCCTGTGCAAACAGCTTTTGGCATCGAGTCAATGCTGATGCTCTGAGCAACCTGACCTTGGTGAAGATGGCCCTGCTCACTACAGGGGGGTTTGACCAGGTGACCTTTAAAGGTCCTTTCCAACCCAATCCATTCTGTGCTTCTGTGATCCCTGAGGCTTGCTGGTCACATCTTTGGGGTTGCAGGGTGTAACCTGGGTGATGTGAAAACAGCCAGGAGTGAGAGCATCACCCTGGTGGCCACCTGGGCAYTGTGGTGGGCAGGAGCTTCTCTGGGTTTCTCAAAGGGAAGCTCCCCACTGAAGATCTTGCAAAGTCTGCAAAGACTTTGCCAAGTCAGGGCTTTTGAGTGGCTGGATAACCACAGTCCCCTGCTGTCATGTGGATGGTGCCTGACCCTTTCCTGTAAAGGTAAAGCCTTTCTTRAGCACTCCCCAGAGGTGCATTTTGTGAATCACACAGCCATGTGAATGAGGCAAGAATCCAGACCTAAAACATCATCATAAACTCRGTGAAGATCCCAAATCTGGGAAAAGAGCCTGCACAGAGCTTGTTTTTGTACTTTATCAGCAATCATWGCAATCACCTTCAGGAGAACAAACATCTCGTTAACAGCAGTCATGGGATGCAGTAAAAACCTCAGTAACTGCTGTAATGCAGAAAGCCACAAACAGGTTCATTGGCCTTTAAGAAAAAAATGGGGGGAGTGGGGGGGAAGAGAATATCAGTGGGGAGTAAAGATGCAGCATGAGAGAGCACTAAAAATTTAAACATTCAGCAGCTATTCCACTTAACATTTATAGGCAATTTCCTATTCTAATAAGCCAAAATGAAAAAAAAAATAACAGAAGAGCTATGGTACCAGGGAGATATCATCAACCATTGCTGAAAATAAAATAAAACATCAAATCCCTGGGACTTTTCATCAAGGGGGTGAGTGAAGGGAACATGCCAGTCCTAAGGCTGTGCTGCAATTTTGCTGAAAGCACCTCCCAATCTCACAGCACCAGCTCCAGGCCAATGAGTTCTGATCAGCCTGTTTGAGTCTGGCCAGCACTGGTAACCAGAGGCTCCTCACTCCCAGCCTGTTTTAGGAGCTCTGTGTGGAAACAAAACAYGGGGGAATTGTGAAGTGCTCTTCCATCTACAGCATCTCCCCCAGCAGTGATGCAGCCCGGGCTGGGCTCTTAAGGAAAGCCCCCAGAAGACAGTGGGGGTGTTGGTTTTAAAACAAGCACCCAGTCACTTCAGCAGCTTTGTCCTCTTTCTGGGAGAATTGTCCCAAAGACACCTTTCTCCTCAAGTTCTAATTTTCTAAAGACTTAACACATCATCTGGGGGCCAAAATAACACCAAGAGCTGAGCAGGGACCTCTCTGCTTTTTTGRCTGAGGTGGCACAGCACAGAGGGACCATGCAACAAAAGAGATTTGGTCACATCTGGCCCTAAGCCCGACGTGCAGAGGAAGCTGGAGGGATGGAAGTGTTGAGGGACAGCCTTCCAAAGCAAACTCAGACTGTGTCTGCCCCTGTGTTTTTGCTGTTCAAGGTCATCAGTGTGGCACTGCCAACACCAACAGCAACCTCTGTGCGTGCCCCCAGGCACGTCTGCCACTGCAGGAGAGGACAATACTCCTGGCAGGGCCATGCTGCTCTTCAGGGGGTTGGACCTGCTGACCCACTGTGCTCCTTCCCAACCCAACCCATTCTGGGATTCTGCTTTCTGGGAATGTAGGACTTGGACTGACCAGCCAGGCTGAGCCCAGGGGCAGGTCCCACACCTGACACAGATCAGCAGATGCAGAGGGACTACCAAAAACCCAGYTTCCTTTGCCTGCCTGCTCCCAGGCTGGCGTGTGAACAAGGAGCAGCAGGCAGGCAGCAGACAAAACAGCCTTCTCCTTCCTTGCACTTCCAACCCTGCCCACAATTTTYCAGCTGCAGCCTGGCCCTGATGCCATGAGAGAAGCAGAGGGGAGCCAAAGGGAAAAACAAAAAAGCCCATTTTCAAGACATCAGGCCAGTTGTGCTCTGGGAGGGAAAACCCTTGCTGATGTGAGACCCCTTCCCATCTGCTCCATGGAGGTGACTGGCCGAGGCAGCAGAGTGTGAGATTTGATTATAATTATTGTCTGAACGCAGAGCTGGAATTGTTCTGAACACATGGAGCTTCTGGGAACAGGCAAGCATCCAAAATAATCTTTGGGCTGCAAACTCAGTGACGAGGAGATGGCATAAACCAACAAACATCACAAAACCCTTCGGAGTCTACTTCCCTTCGAGCAGGGCTCTCCCTGTCAGCCTGCAATTTCACCTCCAGACACTTCCCACTTCCCTGCCCGCCTTGGCAGACACGTTGTTTTTCAACAAGGAAAAAAAATACATCTATCAAGGGGCCATAAACCAGCCCAGCCCAATTAAATCAAAGCCAGTGCTTCTCTCCTCAGCCCATTCTGATCCGGTGCCTGCCGTGCAAAGCCAGCAACACCACAGAGTGCAGCAMCACAATCAGGAACAAAGCCCAGATCTGTAAAGGTATTTAAGTGGCAGCTGGACATCTAAATATCTTTGTGGAGTGACACGCAGCTCTTGGGGCAGAAATTGGTTTTTTCACAGAGGAGAAACCACCTCTATTCCCATCCATGTTCCTGGGAACTCCTACAGCTCCGGGTTGAGCAACACCTGCAGCTCAGGTTGTGGGAAGCCAGAGAGCCACAGCTCCTTTCCTAGCCACTCCTTCTTCTCTTAAGCACCAGAAGTTGGAAGCATTTATTACTCTCCTGCYTCTCATTAAACAATCCTGGCTTCCTGGAGGCCGTGCAAAGCTTTCAGCAGCCAGCAGCACACAGCAAATTGGAGCTAACRGCTTTGCTGGAACATCTCACACTCCACATCCTTGGGAAAGACATTCCCAGCACTCCWCACCACGGCATCAGTGGATGTTTTTTTGTCTGCTGGGTAGTTCCTGGTGGTAGAGCAGAGCTTGGTGAGCACCAGTGGGGATTTTRCACAATAATTGGCCAGTGTGCACAAGGCTTAGGAGTTTGACTGCTGGCACTGGTGCAGCAGGATTTGGCTGCTCCCCCTGGGTCTGTTAATACTCAGATATGCAAAGGAATCTAAACAGCTTATGATATTCCAGGTGGGCAAAGCACTGTGTAGGGTAGGAGCTCACAGAAAGTCGATGCAGGAGAATTAGTATTTCTTCTGGCTGCTGTATCCTGCCTAATTCTAACTCCTCAAGGAGTTCTTTCACCATAKCATCTGTAAAATGAGCTCTGAAATTCCTTTTGTGCTGGCTTGGCCATGGGTACCCCTGCAAGGGAAATTCACTTAGGATACCCTTCAGAGAAATTCAAGGTTGGAATGGACAAGAACACTCTGTAAGCAGGTTGTGTGGGTACTGCTCTGAGTGGGGAATGAAAGCCCCTCTCAATGCCTCTGTTCAAGCTTCCTTTTTGTGCCTCTSCAAGAATGCATGGCCATATTTCCCCCTTCCAGTGCGCTCCTTCTGAATCACATTTCCTCCTGGCACTTGGAAGAGCAAGCAGCAATAACAAGTGTGAAACCTCTGTGGCCTGGCCAAGTGTGAAGCAGCCTCCCCTGCTGGGAAAGGTTCTAGGRAAGGACATTCTGGACAATGGGAGCAGGTGCTGCCAATGTTCTGTTCTAAKCTTTTTGTCGAGTGCGACGTGTTTTTGCTAATTTTCCTGCTGCAGCAGACCTGTGAGCCCTGCCTGCTGTGCCAGGCTCCTCTCCTGGCCATCCCACGTCGTGCTAATTCACTCAGCCTCYGGGTCCTTGCACATCTCTATTACTCAGAGAAAGCCCTGTCCTCTGATTGCAAATGCTGAACAGCTTAAAGACATTTTMTATCTGATCAAGTACTTTTTAAGCCTGTTCATGCAAGTATCAGGCCAAATTTCCTCATTCTGCAGGCATAAGAATATATTTTTTGCTTAGTTCAATAAAGCTATTTGCATTCATCTCTACTGATTCCACTATTGTTTTCCCTTGCTCAGCAAGATGTATATTACAGTCTGTTTAATTGTGTGTTTGATCTTTACTACTTAACCAGCTCTATTTATCATTACAATGCATCAGTACATTATAAAGCTTTCAGGCACATTTATCAACATAACAAAGCTCCCACTGCAGAAGAGTCCTCCAGGGAAATAAAGCAACAACAACAACAAATACTTCAATGCAATTCACTTAACGGTACAAATATTTGTAATTACAAAAATCTTTAAGAGTGCTTCTTCCATAAATGGCATGTTTTACTTAAAATTGCTTTTATATAGTTCCTCCAGTGTATGCAGCTGATGGGTTCCTCAAATTAAAGAAAGCAAGGACAAATTAGCTGCTTTCTCATCTATTCCCTTTTGCTAATGTGAAGGCAGAACYCAAGTTCACTGATGTGCTACTGAAAATGCAGTTACCCCTAATAAAATGAATATAAAACATTTAAAACATTTAAAAAAACACTACTGTGTGATTAATAACTAATAAATACATTACAGTGTGAATGCARTGCTGCAGATAGCTGCAAGCCATGTGGGAACCAAGCCTACAACAATCAATTAACTATTGATTGCAATGCCTGTTAATCATTAATTAACCCTTTATAAATAACAAATACATTACCCTTGCTGTAAACTGGGACCACCAGGTTCTTTTACATGGCTCTTCACRTTTCTCATATCTAAAGGCAAACACATATTGTCAATCTATTTTAATTCTAGGAAAATGTATATTTTTTTAATATATATTTAGCATTCTTGGAAAATCTGAGTTTGCTCCATTAGCAGGTTTTTGGATTTGGTTTCTTTTTTTTGTTTTGTTTTGTTCTTTGGGGTTTTTTGTTAGTTTTGGTTTTGGTTTGTTTGTTTGTTTTGCTTTTGCCTCATAGGAAATTATTGCAAATTGAAGGGCATCCCAGGAAGTCAGCTGAAAACTGTCATCTCACCTAATCAATAACACCACTAAAACAGCCAGAACTCTTTGAAGAAACAGGAACTGAAAGTGATTTAATTAATACAAATCTTAAAATATCAGCACTAAGATTCTGAAGACTGAAAAATCAGCAAATCCAAACCTGTGATATTCTGARAACATCAGAGTGGCCACGTGGGCATTACGGTACTGAAGTGACCAGCACCAGGGAAATGCTGCATTTCCCATAGGACTGTACAGAGCCTTCCACTCAGAAATCCAGAACACTTCCATCCTGTGCTCCATTAATAAATGACTGGTCAAAGAGCTGGTTCACAACTACTGTTTTTTTCTAGACCCAAACTATTGGCATTATTGTTGTGCCGAATTTTAACACTTGGACTTTCATGTCCAGTCTGCCAGCGACACACAGAGAGAAAAGCAATCAAACACTGCCCATGTTTCTCAAAATTCCAGACCAGGAGGTTCTCACCACATTCCAAAACATGGTATTTCAGATCATCATTTTGGGGCTTGCCTTTCCAAGCAAAACCTTTGGCAGAGGCAGTGAAGGTGCCACTGAAGCCATTGCAGGACCCAGGGGTGCAGGGGATGGATTTCATGTGCCAGCATCTCTGAAGAACAGGTAGCACTGCCCAAATCCAGGCAGGATCAGCAGGGCASTGAGCTGCATGGCTGCAATGATATTGTCATGGAATTGGACAAGGATAGGACAGGCTTGGATGTGTGAGAGCTGACTGAAGGGAGCCAGCCAAAAACGCTGCTGTCATCACAGGGAGGGGACTGGAAASTTCCCCTCGAGGGCCCCTGGAAGCTATTGAGAAAACAAAACAAAAACTCCAGACCCTGATGGAAATCTGTAACTTGTGACATCTCCAGTAGGCAAAAGCACAATGATGTGTTCCACAGAGTACAGAACCTCACAGAGGCAGGACAACAAACAGCATCATCTATGCCCCAGCTTTGCAAAATGCCAAGGCTGCCTATCCTCTCATTTTCTTTTCCTTTTTTTTTTTTTTTTTTTTTCCATATTTGTGCCTCTAAAATACTTGGAGAAGGAACTATCCAACATTCATTTATTTGTTCACAAATAGAAGAAACCATTTACAGAACCCCTGTCCCGAAAAGATCCCATCTGTAAGTTAAGAAGGGAAATGGCACCTGGTTTGTGATTAACAGGAGAGCACAGCTTTTTTAACAGTCCCACCAGGCTGGTTAACACCTTATCCTCTTCAAACTCTGGGAAATGATGGCAAAATCTGCTGCCAACCTCGAATGACCAACCCTTCAACAAGAACGGGAGCATYCTCAGACTTCCGAAGGGAAGATGTTCTATGCGCAGTATTTAAACACGCCAAAATAGCTTATAAAAAACTAATATTGATGGAAGCGGGTTAAAGCAGCGGCGGGGAGAGGCTGGCCCGGCTTTCCCGGGGGTTCCACACCTCGGTCCCATGCACAAAGTGCGTTTTGCCACCTAGTGGGGACCTCGGGTGTCCGGAGCCTTGGGCACCATCASCCCCCACCCCYGRGSAGGGAAACWGCAGAAGGGGACAGCAGAAGGTGARATAATAAAGCRTTTATGACAGGCACAAGCCGGATCACCCGGAGGTCTGGAATTTAGCCGAGAAATCAGAAGAAAAGCTCGCGTAGCTGCAGAAATGTCCGGGTGCTGCARAGCCGGGACGCGACCCTCGGCGGGGAGCGGCCAGCGCGGAGGAATTCTGAGAAGGGAATTTGAGAAAACAACAGCTCAGCGTCTGATTTGGTTCCTGCTGTAAAAATGCGGGGGTTGGCACCAGCCCGGATCGTTCCCTCGCTGCGGCCAAAGGTTTGGGTTTGGTACCGCAGCAGCCGCCGCTCGGCTCCTTCTGCCGGGTGGGGAAGGAAGAAATCAACTCCATCAGCGCCTTCTCCTGTGTTTGACCTGCTGCAATTTCTATCCCCTGACACCTCCGGCCAGGCGGAGGGTGCAGGAGGCTGTATTTCTGAAAGTCCAGAGCCCTGGGATGAGCGCACTGAAAAAGCATTAAAAACCCCCCAAGATATCACAAACAAAACATTGCCCTTTCTACCCAGGAATCCACGTCCCCAGAGGCTGATGGAGCTGAGCCTAAGCAGCTGTTCAGGAGTGCTTCCAACATCTGGAGTTTTAAACCTCASAACAATTGATTTTGGGGATGAATTATCAGATGTGGATGATCAAAGCAGTTTTTTCAAAAACAGCTCTGCGGGTTGGAGAAGTTTCATCCTTCTGTGTGCCCTGGGGAGGGATTTGATGGGGAGTGCATGTACCTGGAGAGGGATAAGGAGCAGCACATGGAGGTACCTCTTCTGGATRACATTTTATTTCTGCTGTGTGCATCTCCTAAGTAGCAAAGCCACTTTGAAACTAGAAAATCAAAGAATTACCATGAGAGGTTTACTCTGGACACACTCAGATCTGCAGAGACTCTCCCTGGTTTGCTCCACTGTGATCTCAAGCACTTRACTGGAAAARCTCCATCCATGAGGAGCTATTCCTCTTGGGATTTCMCTTAGGTCACTGAAAACAAGCAGAAGAGAGAATCCAGAGAGATGAATCTAGATTTAAGAGCAGCCACCATCTAATGGCTCAACAGCCTTTTTCAAATGGCAACTGTGGTGTCTCCTTGGTTCTGAACTCTGCTGTGTCACAGRAACATCACAAACTGCTGGGAGCCACTGCAGCTCCACTGACAATTGACTGCAGATGAAAACTACAGAGCTTTGGAGATCGCTGGGACATCAGAAAGCTTATCCTACTTCCAGCCAAGTTGGATGTAACACATAAATCTGGAGTTCTCCAAATGATGAGGTTCAGTCCAGACCCTGTGTCACTTGGGAAGGAACTCACTGGAGTGACACATTTTGCTTCAGGACACATCTAAAAATCCAAGTGGGATATGTGCCACAATCCAAGGGGGCACATTTACTGCTGCTCTTCGAACAGAATCAAGACTTGTAAAATAGGATCAGAACTCAGCCACTGGTTACATGATTCAAACCCAGGTCTTTTCCCTTTAAATTTATGGAGGTTGAAAACCACTGAAATGAGCTCTGAGTCTCAGTGGAGGTTTTTCACTCTTACCTGTGCCTCTTGCAATATGAGGGCTGTGTCCTGCACTGAAAATGACTGGTCTGCAGGAGGAAAAGAAAAGAGAGGAAAACTACAGCTGTTCAGAATATGAATACTTGAAAACCTCGTTTCAGCCATCCATTTCAAAGGACTGGCACTCCATGCTGGGAATGGGAAGTGATGGCTTTGGAGCTAATTACAAAGTGCTGCAACTTAAGAGACAGAAATCTATCACCAGAACTTSATAACACAATAAACATATTTCACATACACTAAGCCTTGAAAAAACATGAGTGAGCAAACAGCAAAATGAACAAAAACTCATATCAAAAAGAGGCTGGAAATCCCCTGACCCCATTTTCACATGGAAACCCCTGGTGSTGATAACTGCAAAATGTGTTACTGGAAAACACCACCAGCAGATTTTCTTTGTGTTATGGTTTAAGAGTACTAAAATACAGCACGGACTTCACTTTACACGAGGGCTTAACCAAAATCCTGCTGAACAGCAGCAGGGACTTAAATGGGATTTACTCTGGTGCTTTTAGGTGTGCTGAGAAGGAAGTTTGCTGCTTCCCGAGCTCCCAGGGATGGGGAGAGGCTGTGGAGCTGACAGCTGTGTTGGAGGCAACTGGCTKGAGAATTCCATCCATTGCATTGGGTGGGACACTTTGAAAATGGCTGGAGGGGTTTGGAAACACAAGCCTGGGATGTCAGCTCCTCAGGAGATTTATTTTTAGATGTTGATTCGCTGCCCCAACTCCTAGAGTTTATCCAGGGAGCCAGATCCATAAGCTTTTCCCAAACTCTAAAAGGTCTCTGTTTACACAGCATAGACAAATAAATAGCACTGTCACACTGACACATAATTGTCTGCTTCTAATACGTCAAACTTGACACATAACAAAAGGTTATTGTGGCAATTTAAGCTATAATCTTGCTCCACTTCATTGCTTTAAATCTTTGACCCCTTTTGGGGGTTTTTTTGAACTTCCTTACTTTATTTCTTGAGCCAGCAGCTCCTTATCCTTTTTAGGCAGCACATGAAAGAAGGGGGGGTAGAGATGTAGTTAAAGTCTATGTAAGTAACAAATATCTTCAAGGGGCTGGCATGCTCAGAGAATTATCTGCGTCATCTTGGGCACRTCCCAAATGCCTCTGGATCATCCCAAGGACATATTTCAGTCTGTTTATGGTGGCCATGACACCATCATGACTCCCCCAAAACAAAGTATCRCTTCAAGAAAACACAGAGCCATGATGGCTCTGAGCAGAAGTGTAAAGGCAAAGGGAAGTGCTGAGACCAGATAYGAAGAGGCCCATTTGKTTCTGTGGTACAGAAAATGAAGGAAGGAAACTCCAGAYGAGGATCTGCATAAAGAGACCAGCTGGGTGATCCCAAACCCCAAARTGGATACAGGAATTGCAATGTACAACACAGGTTTAGTGAGGTGGTATGCAAGGAGGTCAGCCAAGGAGAGCTGAGTCTGTGTCAGGCTGAAACTCAAAGTGGAGYTGCCTTCCAGAAAAGGGAAGAATTCAAGGGGTAACATTCCAGGTCTCCCTAAKGCTAGAAAGAGACAAGGAAGGACAMGAGGCAGATGTTGAGGGSCTGATCTGAAGTGTGAGAGCCAGGTAAGGTCCATTCTGCAAGAGGCAGACACAAGGTGTGCAGATGGTGGATGAAAGGAGCACTGGATGATGAGAGCAGGACCACTCAGCGTGGGGCTCTGGCTGCTAATGAGGCGCTGCCTGGGCAAAGGAGGACAAAGAAGAGGTTTCATTAATTTCCACAAGCATTTGTGACTTTGAAGGAAAATAGTTYACCAAGGAAATTGGAAAGTTGATGGAGGGAAGAAGACAATAGCTCARAGATTGAGATCAGAAACCCTGAAATTCCATCAGCAGAAGATAACCAGGTTGGACTACATCATTCCAAAGGGCAAAAATACAGAGCCACAAAAAGAAAGGATGGATAGTGCAATAGAAGCAACTGGAAAACAGATGAATAACACAGTTTGTTCCTCCTGGAAGATACGTCACTGACCTCAGTACAAAGGCAAAATGGCTAAAATGTGACACGCTCACTAAATTCAAGCCAGCCTACGTGACCTYATATTTAACATGAAACAATAACTGGAATTTAGAGGCAGGGAAAGCCAAATTAAATAAAGCCATTTAAGAATTACAGTGACAGYCATCCCCTGTTTAAACAAGCTATTAAAGGAAATAGCAAAAAAACCCCCATCATTTGACATTTTAACATAAATGMTAGAAATCTTTCTGAAAGATTCACTGAATTCCAAACATGGTATCAGGTTTAAGGAAGACTCATATCACCTATCACACTTAACAGCTTTTCTAAGTGGTCAAACAAATAATCTAATACTACACTCTGCCCTTCAACCTAATGGCTTCTACCTTTTTTTCTATTTTCAGTTGACAAAATAGTAAGGTTGAGGTGAACAGAATAAAGGAAATATTGGTAGTGCTGCCTTCTCCTTCAAGCAGAACAACTCTGTGTATACTGAAACAAGAGGAGAAAACCCTTCAGTGTGAGGCAAGGAGCAAGCTGGGATCAGATAAGACTGCAGCAGTCATGGTCATTTGGAAAGTCAGCTGTAATAATCTGAGGTGGAAACCAGAGAAGAAAATAAGGCATTTTCTCAAAAAAACCCCAAAATCCTGTAATAAGGAAAAAAGCCTTGAGGCTTGTTAAAAAGGAAGTTAAAGTGTTTTATCCTGAATGGAAAAAAAAAAAAAGCCTCTAGTTGTTGGTTTGGTTGCAGTCTTGTCCAACCTTTAAACAACATTCTCACATTCTGGATTATAAAAACAAGATTATATTAAATTTTTCAAAAAGGGACTCAAACACATAACAAAAACCCCAACCCAAGCTGCAGAGACTTCAGSACTGAATCCCAGGATGTCCCTGTTGACAGAGAACTTTTCCCTACCCCATTCAAACTGTCATGTATCAGCATTTCTTCAACATTTCTCCTTCCTCCACAGCATTTGTCATTTACAGCYGTTTCCCCAACTCAGCCTTCACTTTTAAGCTGAAATTASCAAGTTAWTCYRACCTCCTCTCCTATGAGCCCTCCACACCATCAGTGATTTTGAGAGCCTGTCTCTGCTAYGACTTCAGCTCCAGCTCAATCTTTTGAAAACGCCTGACCAAAATTACTCAGCAAATGCAACAGGTCCTGTGTAACATCTCTGATCCATTCTCAGACCTCCCAAAACCCCCATGCCAGATGAACCTGCCACCACACTGCTCCTTCCCACAGCACCAATCCACCAATCCTACCATTTTTAAGGGTCCTTTTTTAAGGCAAGTTTTTGATTTGCAACCACCTGACTTTGCATCTGCACAACCGGTGCCTTTCTGCCCGTTCTGGCACAACACCAAATTCATGTGCAGCCCCAGAGCCTCCTGTTGTTGCCTGCAGCATTCTTGTTATGTTCAGCCTCATCCTTCCTCAGGACCTGCAACTCAAATTTCACCAAAAGCAAATCATGTTCAGGGCAGGCACTTTGCCCAAACTCCTCTCTGAACACTGCCTCAGGTCACCTGCAGCCTCTGCTGCCATCACCTTCTCTATTGTCCCACWAACTGCATCTTCTGCTGTCTACATTTAGCACATCCTTCACCAAASAGAGGAAAATCTCATCACATTTCCACTACCCAACATAAAAGAGAAGGTTGCTCTGGCTTAACAGCCTTTTGTTTATTATGGGCCACTTTTCCAATCAGTCGTTTGCCCCAAGTTTGGCTTTTCATTTCATTACCTTTCAGATTTTCAGACCACAGCCCAAAGCCAGTACCCATCAGCCTTGTCACTGCCCAGGCTTTTCCTTTCTGAAGCAGGAAAGGAAAATACTCTGCAATACTCTGCTCCAGTCAGACCAAGAGCTAACCTCCAACACCCACATAAAAACATTGAACCCAGTGCATTTCAGGCTCAAATCCTGAAAAAGGTCAGTGCCTGAGCAAGCATGGACAACAGCTCAAATGCTTCAGAACTGAGCCCAGGAAGTGCACACAATAAACACCATTTCTAGTTCGATTATGGATCCACYAGAAACAAAATGTACTTACACAAGCCATGTCCAAATGATGCAAGGAAACCTCTTGGTTTTTCCCTGGGAGATGGGGCTGCAAACGTGGCTGTCAGCAACTCTTGCCAGCCAGATGTTAAACCTTTGTTTTACATATGTTAAAGAAACAACTTCAGTCTGACAAAGCAGCATCTTAAAATATGAATTACCCAAGAAATATGAAATCCTGCTTCCACAGCAGGAGACTGCATTTGGTGTTTTTCAAGTTTTTGGCCTCAAAGCTCTTAGCAGTGTCTTTGCTGGGATAACTTGCAGCTTTAGGGCTGTTTTCTGTTTCGTTTCACAGAGGGAACAGAAATAGTTCTACCAGCAAATAAATTACAATGGATGACATTTTTAGCTCTGAATGTTCAAGGCAAAAACTTCCTTTCTTCCATGGAGACAAAATTTCACTGCACACAGTGCTCCCTGCRTTACAGACCCATAAATTTCCCAGTCTTGTGATTTGCAGCCTCTTACCCTTTCCTGAACTCAGGTGGAGGCTGCTCTGAAGACTTGCAGGAACAGGGGCCAGAACTTTYCACAGATCCCATAAAACCAGCTCACCAACCTTAGCACTGTTCAGACTGATAGTGATTAAAGAGACAACAGACCATCAAGGAGGTTCAGGTCCAGATTCACTTTTGCCCACCATGGATTTCCCTCCTGAAGCAGATAAACTTTTGCCTTTTTTTTTTTTAAACTTTGCAGGGATGAAGGACATCTTACCCAGGAGAGTAGGAAAGGCTGGAACAGCATCCAGCTGGAATCTAACCTGCCTTGAATGAACACACTTCTGCCTGTGCTCAAAGAACAAACTCCTTCAATACAGCAAACACAATTACATCCTGCTGCACCCTTCCATCATCACAAATAAAACAATRGACACTTCTCATGTTGGACTTCGGCAAAAGACATTTATTATTATTATTATTACTGCTGTTGTTGTGTTGCTGTTGTACCTCCTCTGCTCTGCCCACAGTGGTGGCATAAACGCTGTTACCACATTGCAGCTGATGATGCCGGTGTACAAATCAAAATCCATCTTAATCTCAAACTCCATTAGAAACACAGGAAAAAAGATCAACATTTACGAAATGTAAAGGGAAAAATGGTATGGAAAGAATTTTTTTTTCTTTATTATTTTTCAAGCTTCCAAGACAGTATTACAAACAACAGAGAGCAAAGTAAAGCTAGAAATGAAATACTTGACAGCATCTGTTTAAAAATTACAGCTAAGAAACCTAATAAAAGTTGAATAAACAGTTACTAGAAATAAAAATTTTTACACATATGATATTTGTCTGGGATTTTTATTTCTTTAAAATAATTCATACAAATGGTTACAGTCACAAACATGATTTTAACCAAAAAATATTGCTAGCCTACCACATTACCAGGAAGGAATCAATGTAGGCAATGAAATGCTGCTACTTTTCAGTAGTCTAGTGCCTTTTCCAGATACCACCAATAATATATACTTTAACTGGTGACAAAAAGCACAATGCTCGTTTATACAAAACCTCTTTTTTTCCTCAAAATCTCTTTGCAAGGTTGTCTTCGTTTTGAAATAAGGGAATTCATGCCAAAATTAGGAGAAACTGTTTTTCTTTTGTTTACTAAATTATTCTAAAAAATAAGACAAGCAGGTAGAAAAAACAATGCACTGTGTGGCGTAGAAAGAAAAATGGRAAAAATTCATTGTCCTGAGAAGTTTGCCAACTGCCTCATTTTTGGGCATGTTTGAAAATATAAAAGAAAGGATTTTTAATCTCAAAACTGGTTTGCTGAATGCCTCCCTTATGTTTTTCCTTGTTGACAGCTAAGCAAACAAACCCTTTTTTATGTTCTAGAAACTGTACACAGACAAGTACATTCATGATATAATTAACTACTAACTTCTCTTGCTTAACAAAGAACCCATAGGACACAGAAACAGTGAATCAGTCCACTGGACAGGGACAAACTACAATTTATACGGAGGAAAAAAATGTTTCCAAATCTTCTCTTTTTGTCTCCCACCTTTTCCTTTTATACTGTATATTGGACCAGTTTCTAAACCAATAAATTGTCTCCTCCTGTAAGTTCATGGTTTTTGCCTTTGATCAGAATCCAGGGTTTTGCTTTGTGTTGTGTTGTTTCTCCACGCGCCGCGGTTGAAGTCTCCGATGCTGGGAATGCTGTTGTTGGCTACAATTGGTCGCTGGGGTGGTCTCTATCAGCTTCTGGTTTGACAGTTTGGCCAGGGGAAGGGGCGTGGGGCGGGTGGGCCACGGCAGGGAGCCCRTGTGATAGAGACATGGGGTTGGGGACGATGCCTTCTACTGCCGCAGGAATGCCCGTGGAGGCCACGCTGACAACGCCCGGGGGATACCTGCTGGGAGAGAAAGCCAGAGCAGCCATTAAACCAGGCTGAGCTGAGAGCACACCCTGCCTCCTTCTAGAGCTGCAGAGATGYTGCTTGTGCTTTCAGACCAGTCAGAGAGACAGGGAGCTCAGCTCCAGGTGAGGTGCCACATGCAGATGTTGCTACATGTGGTTGTCGAGACACTCAAACACACAAAGTGCTTCATTAAAAACTCTGAGGGCTCAAGTATCAGGACTTTATTACCTATCAGTCTTTCACACTTATCAGAAGGCTTCACACACCACATCCTGTTACTTAACAGTCTCTATCTTMTTTCCCAAAGGCATCTCCAAGCAGCTCTCAGGGTCTGTCCATTTGTGCCAAAGCCAAAGTTCTCATTCTCACAGCACCAGCTCACTCCGTCCTGTCCCTGTCAGTCCCTGGTACAAAATCTTACTTCATCTGTCCCTTGCACCACCTCCTGTCCCTGGGTCTTCACAGCACAGCAGCAGGCTCCAACTGTGACTCCAACTGAGCTGCAACTGATCCCTCCCAGCCAGGTCACTCTTTATCACACCCACAGCTGGCAGAGCAAGGCTGTGCCCACTCTAGGATAATTAACACAGCTGCAATACATTGGGCACAAGATTACCTTAAGTACCAACCCTTTGTTTCCCCACACTGGCTTTACTTATCTTAGCACAGCTACAGAAAGCAGAGGACGTTGTATATTAACCAAATGAGACATGAAAGTTTGCCAGATTGTTTCTTCAGATTGAACAGCAGGAGTAACAGCACAGCAAAGGAAACCACCTTCAAGTTTTGCTCCTCYCAAAGCACAACCTCAACAAGAAGTGATTCCAGCTGGGTCTGTGCAATGTATTCTCTACAACTTCTCATTTTTTTCCTCTTTCAKTCCCATGTAGGGATTTTTTATTTTCATCGCTGTGGTTTGAAAAAAACATTTCTGTACATTATCTTTGCATTCTCAGCTTCCTGACAGCTCCCCCAAAAAAGGCATCACACTTAAACACAGATGACAAACTCAAGCCTATTGCACCTGAGTAACTTCCAGCAGCAAACTTGCCACTGCACTTGTCTGAAGGAGAACCAGTGCCAGTTACACAGAGGACAAGTGCTTCAGGCACACAGCAAAAAAGAGAAATGCAACCACCAAATTTATGGATGGTTTTGAAGATTTCTTACTCTATCTGCAGAAACTCTGAGGCCTAAATATTTTATGCATTCAACAAAAGCATCACCCCCTGATTCACCTCGATTTTATGATGGCTCTGATGTTACCAGGCTAAAAAATCTAGCAAATCTACTGTTCCAATCCCAAACTTCAGATGTAATTGATGAACACTGGTATTTCACAGTGCTCTATAAAAATAACAGCCACACATGGATTTAACACAAAATATGTTTTCTTTTTAGTCAAATACCTCAATACCTGTTTGCAAGTTATGTCATGCTGACCCTCTGCCTCCCCTCCTCATCATGAAGCTGCAMACTCATCCCTCATTTCCCTTATTTTCTCCTGCTGTACTCTGCCCACCCAACCATCCTGGTGAGAGCATCATCCATTTGAAAGCCTGAACACACAGAACTACCACTCACTGCAGCTTTTGCTACCCACAAGTACATGGGACAAAAGGCATGTTTTTTCAAGTATCACACATTATTCTGCTGTTGATTTCCTCCTCATCAGAGCTCAATGCACCAGGGAATTTCACCCTATTTCTGCATCTTTTCCATGGTAATATGTGTTTGTGCTGCTCATCCCAAGTTCCCTCAAACTGGCAGAAAATTAGTGCACAAYTTAGGCAAGACTGAGGAGAAAAAGCTGGATGCAAGCACACTGACTTGGTTTTTTTGCTTCCACCACAGAAACATCATGGGAACTGCTTTTGGAAACACAGAGCCAGAGGGGCTCAGCAGGACTGACATGGCACAGGGACAACAGGGACACCACACACTGCTCTGGTCAYCCTGGGAAAGACTCCAACACACCACAACACTGGCTGTAATCTGGGATGGGCAATGAAGCTGTGACTGATCACACCACCTGTAGGCCAGATAACTTTGTTCCCAACTGTACACATATTTACAGGGCTTCCTATGCTAATTCCCTCTCCACAGAGGTTCCTTGGAATTAATTTGCAGTTGGAATTAGTTGCTTGTTTCAGTAACTCCATTTGAATCTTATTAATCAAATTTGCTCCAATTCCTATGAAAACTGTCAGACAGTATTGCTTTACCTAWATTTAATTTTGAAACAGCTTTTCTGTTACTCTAGGTGCCTTGCACGGCACACAACATGACACAAATTTCCATTTAGAAGTCCAACACTGCAGCTGTTCTCAGCATACAATCTCTAGCTTCTAACAATGTATTCCCTGAGTATCAACACACCAGAGCTGGAAAAAAGTCAMGGAGAAAGCAACTTCTGCAACTGTGTTTTCCTCAGGAAGAAAAGCCTGAGCCTTCCCTCCTGAAAATGAACAGAGCTGAATGAGGAGCACTAAGAGTTCCCTTACCAGCACATGAAACATTTCCAGCTGCACAGCTGTAATCCTACTCTGACTCCAAATATCCTTTCTGTATATAAGGACATTCCCTTAGACCAAGTCATAACCACCAGGATTCCACCTGCCAGCATCTCACCTCAGGTACAGGTTTCCTACAGACTTTTAGTAACATCCAGAGGCCCTACAATTGTTTTTMTTGTCCTGAAACTACACAGTGCAGCAGCCAATATACAGACACCATACTGTTCCACAGAAACTGCATTTTACTTGACAACTCCTAACCCTGCTTTGCAATCCTCTTTTTCTAATTTCTGTTCCTTTGTAATCATCAGTGTTGCTCAACTCCTGTCTCTGAAAGGGCACAAACTCAAGCCTCTACCCATGAGCATATGTATTCTATAGAACTCTCCCTTTTGCTGCTATTCATTGCTTTTCCAGTCTCTCCACTTCTGTTCTTAACCAGCAAATACATCCTCTCTAGCACTTCATGAAGTTTCTCTCTATGTTCCTCCCCTRGCAGCAGTAAGTTGAAATGTTTTCCAGGTAAGATGTCCACTGAACKAAATTTGTGTGAAAACAGAAGCCATCAGTTGTAAATCTTCTGTTAATTTGCACTTTTTCATCCTCTTCCCCCACACTGGAGGAAAAATACAGTAGCCCTCTTAATTACAAAAGATGGGCAACTTGAATTTCTACTTTATTCTCATCTCTCTTTTAAACTGTAGAAGAACCTTGAACTCAGTACATTAAGCTCTGCTCAAAAAACTGAGTCTGTCCTAGAAGAGGTTCAATGTTTAAGTGCACCCTGTTACCATGCACTGAGTCTGAAAATCACAGTGAAGTACCTCAACATGAAATAACTCCTGATTATCAACATCCAGCTACTCTCATCCAAGTACCTTTTCAGTAGTTAGGTATTCACAGAATCATGGAATGATGTGGGATGGACCTTAAAGATCATCTGGTTCCAACTCCCTGCCATGGGCAGGGACACCTTCCACTAGCTCAGGTTGCTCAGAGCCATATCCAGCCTTACCCTCTACCTGTTAGGAAGATGTGTGGAAATGTCTAYAAATGGTACAATCACTGCTACTGGCTGCTGAATTTCTCTGTGCCTGTGACACAGGAAATGGCAGGGGGTTATTCTTCAGACAGCTCAGTAACAAATACACAGCAATAACACAGGATCAGGGTATTTTATGCTGCTTCACCAAGACCACTACAAATAATTCCTTCCCAGGGATATTGTTGATCTTTACTCATGGGATAGGTCCTGTTTGCATGACCTTTAGTGTTGATAGGGTGTCTTGCATTTCACACAGTAAATGGCTTTGTTTTCCCCAGGATATGATGATATTCAGATGATCTAGATTACAATCTGCTGACTAATGCTCAGTGTTCTTGGCTTGTGATAAGATCTRGTAATTTGAGATTTCTGTCCTACATCAAAATACAAGTGAATTATATATCCAAAATAAAACAGCCTTGTTAGTTTTAGTTCACCAARAGAGATATCTGCATTTTTTAACATATAAATTATTATCCCAGGTCTTATCTTCTAATGCAATTACATGAGTATGATACAGTTCTTATCACATCTGAAACCTCATACTGTCTATAACAGACTCCAGAACTCACTTAGCTCAACATTATTTTGGATGGCACAGAAAAGATGGAAAATTTTGGTTTGAACAATCAATTCAAATGTTGTACTAAATCCAGGTAGGAATTAATCATCAGCAAACACTGCTATTGAAACCAATTTCTYCAAAAAACCTGAGCTTCAAGTGATGCATATTTTGCACTTCACACAGTAATAACTGCCTTTACCCACATTCAAACAATATTCYATTGCCCCTCCAAAAAGCTTTTAACATTTATTGTATAACTGTTAMCTCCTGCCTCAAAATTCCTAAAATTATTTTTATTTTGCWTTTGAAAATAATTAAATCAGAATTTTACAATAATTTTCTTTATTGAAAAATTGGACTGAAACAATGTCTTAAAAMGCCCACTCAGTTGTGTGTTTATCCTGCTTAAATTGAATACATATGGYCTTTACCTTGTAAATCATTAACTCTCCCAAACATTCCTAAGTTAAAATTAATTTCTGGCTGCAAAGCCTGCTTCTGCTGGACTTGTGACCCCCAAAAGGAGAACAAAAACCTGCATTTTATTTGGGCATGGACCCCTGTTCTTAACTGCCACRACAGGGTTGGAGTTATTACCTCCTGTCCAGCAACACCTGCCTTTTAGCCCCAATTACMTTCAGCCATACCCTCACTACTCCAAACAGAAGTCCATGAAACCAGATGCTGTGTGGAGGGGAACATCTGTGCTTGAGCTTCTCATTTAAGCAAATAAGAACACCCTTCTTGGCTATTTAGGGCTATGGGTGTACTTCCAGAAATAAACATCTACAAGGGATGTGATCACCAAATCCAGGTTATTCTTGTCCCTCGGTGCACTTCTGGCTCCTGATGAGGAGATTGTGGCAGAGGGTGGTGACATTCATCCCTGACACCCCTCCAGCCCCTCCTGATGAGATTGTTCCAAGTCACTGGGACAGGGTCACTTTGCCTCACTTCTTAGCAGAGCACAGCTGGGTTCCCAGGCAGAGTAACACAAAATCAGGAATCACCCCTCTACTAGAAGTATGGGGAGTCCTCCTAAAGAACCACAAAGGAAAAGTAGATGCATGAAGAAGGACAGTGGAACAATTATAATAATGAGGTATAACAAAATAGTGAGAGGACTGCACTGCCCCTTTTCCTCAAGGCACTGAGGGAAGCAGCTTCCTGCTACTTTCATCCTACATGTGTGTAAATATCAGACTGGAAAATACAAAAACTGCAGGTGKTTTTCATAAATAAAAATGCTCTGAAGCTGGCTACTAGGAAGAATCTGCTGCTAGAATAGCTGCTGGGGATAAAGGGACAGAGAAAAGACTCTCAAGCAAACAGAACAACTAAGGAATGTGCATATTAGATGTAAAAAATTGCCCCTTTCTATTAATTATTAAGACCTGCTTTCACAGTTGACTGGGAATACATAGATCAAGCCTCTCAAATGCTTCTGCTTAAAAATTAAACATATAATTTAGAAAAAAGCTATTTTAAACATATTTTCATAATCACCACAGGYTGTTCCACTGTTTTCARTACTGAGTTACTTGTTCTCTCTTGTGTCTGGAGGCCACAAAACAACGTGAGTTTATTACTGAAAGTCTTTCYKTAACCTACAGCTGCATCATTACCTTCAGCAAARGAACATAAAACTTCCACTGTAACACTGGAGATGACCAGAATTGTTTTACTTGAATATACAAACAAATGTATATTGTTGTAAGAGGATTCATACTTAGATACACCATGACTGACATCAAAAACAAGATTATTCTCCTGAACACAACAATCACAAAAACAATATAGCTGGTGTGTAATGCAAAAGCACTTCGGCCATTAACAGGAAGGTCTTTTATTTATTCCTGATTCCCTACGCTGAATGATGGAGGTGTTTCTTGTACCTCTTCAGCACACTTACCTGTATGCAGCACCATTAAGCTCTGGATGAACAACTCCAGGGTCCATGCTGGCCCAATGTGTAGCTGCAGTCAAGTGATCTTTGTTAACACAGTTTTTCAGACTGTCTGGAATACGACCTAAGATGAAGCAAGGAAGAGGAAATAAAAATGTTTAAAAATTGTGTGCTTTCTACTCTTAGTATGTCTATGCTAAAAATACATACAAATATTGGTGTATTTAAATAAAATGACACTAAGAGCTTGTTTCTGATCCTTGTAGCCTTTTGCCTGGGACTTAGGTAATAATGGCTGAAATGATCTGCTGAATTTTGATTTCYCTGTCTCTCTTTATGCCTTGTATACAGGGTCTCAGTAAAACCAGAATCAGTAAGATTCATCTTCCCAAGAAGCTGTAATTTGGATTTGGAGCACAGCTACCAATCAGATTCAGTAATGTAGCCCCCTGCTTTCTGAACTTAACATCACTTTCCTCCTTTTCCTTCCACCYGTCACAGCAATTCAAAACCCTTAATGAAAAATATAGAATTCTGAATGGAATTGTGCCATAAACCTGAATATGACCAACACTTATTCCCTGTCCTCCTGAACTCCCTTCTTTATCTAAATTGCTCTTCACTTTTATTTACTACAGTGTATTCATCCTCAACCATGCCTTTCATTCCTACATAAAACGAAAATACACCAGAATTTCCTTTCTTCACTTCTTCAAAACCTTTCCTTCACCTCTGAAGTACAAGTGAAGATTTAAGACTGGAAAATCTGTCAGCCTGATTCAGCACATACTGGACAAGCCTGGGACTGTCTTCTGCAGAACTATCTTCAGCCCTGCAACAAATGACACGAGCAGATCCAACACAGAATTTCTTCATAGCAATAGGAATGCTTCCACCTATTTGAACAGGACAGAGATCAACTGGAATATGTGTTTTATCTGACATCTGTTTTAATGTGTCTTCACTGAAGTTCAATCTTACAGTGCATTTGCACATAGAGGGGCAGAAAGAGGTAATTTTGAGTCCACCCCTGCCACTGCTGGCAATGCTATTCCAGAAACCCTTTCAAAAACTCACTATGCTCCACCATTAAAGAATTCAGCCTTTTGTCTCCAACTTCCTACTGGAAATTTGATTAAGGACTTCACTATCTTTGCCTGCTCTTTCTATCCATCAGCTGGCCACAAYGGGGCTGTAAAAAAGCCTTTTCACAAAATTGCTTTTTGTGCAATGGATACCATCAAATAGGTGTTACTCCATGACTTCAGCTGATGTCCCTGAACCTGTCCCAGCTTCTGTGCACAAGCTGAAATGGCTTTTAGCTCAGAACAAGGTGAGGTACATGCCCCATTATAGGTGAATTCCAACCATCTAGAMATCATCTTCAAAATGTAGCTGAAATATACATCCATCTACACTTCTGCCAGGATTGTCCACAAATTTAAATAGTATCTTTCTTCTTCTGATGTTTACCCTTCTCAATCCCATCTTCCTTTGTCCCCCTTGTTCTGCCCCCCTTGTTCTTCATTTTGCTAACCTCTGTAGGCATGTTCTACTACTCTCCCCTCAAAACCCAGTATTTATTTTTTTGTTCTAAACTTATAATGGTATTTTCACYTGCCATGCTTGCCTTCCTCTTACTTCCATTCCAGTGGTACTCTTTATTTCATACTTGGAATGCTTTCAAGTTTAAAAAATATATTTCAAGATATTTAATCTCTGCTGATTATTTCTATTTTGCACATTACAACATCACTGACTTTTAAGCARCAGCAGAAACACTTAACATTTTTATTGTCAGATGGTAGTCATAGCCTTCATTCCTACWCTTCACACCTTTTTCCAATTATTCTCCCTCTCTACACCCTCTCCTCTTTGTGCTCCCCTATGGTTTTCATATACCCAGCYTTATCCCACATTTCCTGTATCTTTCCTACATTTGTTTCACTGCAATTCAAYGTCATTCTCACCTCCTTAACACTGGTCTCAGTTTGATCTCACTAAAAACCATATGCAAACACTGAAGTGCTGACAGCTTCGATACAAATCGATGATCCAGATCTCTGAGAGCACCATCACACACTTGTAGGGACTGTAGGTCTGTCTTCCTAGGCATATGCTTGGGCTACTGCACTGATTTAACATCAAACTAGCTCTGGATAGCTGGCTCTTCTTTAGTTTTCAGACCACAGCCCATTAACACTGATTTGCACATCAGTCCTCCCCCATGCAGGTATCGTGGTTTGTGCAATCTTCTCCCAGAGCTGTCTGGGAGCAGGCAACAGTTACTGAACACCCTAACAAACAAATGTACCACTGGAGTTCTGGAGTACAGCCACAAAGACTAAAGCAAGGGGATGGTCAGGCTTTTCAGGTCACCTCTAAAACAGAGTGAAATTGTCTGATAAAGGACAATTCCGATGAGGAGTTTAAGAGGTGACTTTAATTAGCATCCAGAAGAGAGTCTTCTTTCTGCACAGRCTATAAATGAAACTAAATTGCCTGGCCTCTCCAGGCACAAGCCAGAGGGAAGGCTACTGCCAGTGCTTTTTGTGTAACASAGCACTGTGTTGGCACTGAACTGCTCTCAAGGTGACACAGATGGCCCTGTATGTCTGCAGAGCATTCAGACGCTATCGCCAAGGGGGACACAGCAAAGTCCAACTAAAGAGAAAACATTAGTGCTTAATGAATCATTTTCCAGTATGAAAATCCTTCCTTTTATTTTAGGCTACAAGGGATTCAAATCCATGCCAAATGGCTCGGTCCTCTCATTTTACTTATTAGCAGTGCATGTTCGAGACGTAGCTGTTTTCTCTTATGTGAGCAGTTTACAATTACATGGTAGTTATATAACAAAGACACTGTGCCCTTTAAAATGCCAGACYTCTTTAGCAAGGCTTTAAAGAGGGGAACATCTAAAATAGAATAACCTCCCATCAAAGTAGTGAAAACTTTACGTAGAGAATGCTCACGACAAGTTTAAGGGAGCGTCTAGGAAAAGCTGAGGAAGATACCARCAACACCAGGAGGACTTGCAGTCAAACCCATCAAATGGGTAATAGTTATATGCCACAAAGAAAAAAGCAGATGATTTTTCACATACAAATACATTTCCTTTACACGAAARAAGTACTTATTTTGCAATGCCTGCCTTCCCTTTGTAATTGCAAAGCACCCCCAAAATTGCTCCGATTCTGAGAGCAGACTTAGTGGGCATTTGCTGATTTCTGTGTTCCAAGTATTAGAAACAAAACCCAAGGCTGCTTCTTTTTGGCATCTTTCAAGACTGAAGAAATAAGTTTCTTAAAAAGAACTAAGCAGGGAAGGAGCTAACAATAATAACAATAACAATAATAACATGAGTCAGTACCTGTGATTGCYCTCCGGATCTCTCGCGCTGCTTCCTCCCGCATCTCAATGGAGGCCTGCTCACTGTACCAGGCTGCATGTGGGGTACAGATCAGGTTTGGTGCATCCTTCAAGGGGCCCTGACTAAAGCTAAATGAAAATTAAAACAAGATCAAATGACAAAAAATATTGGGGGGGCACAAGGGGAAAGCAAGGTGGGGGATCCAGATGGATTTGTACATACACAGATTAATTTCTACAACAACACAAAAGAATTGCATTTCTAKTCTTTACTGAGTTTGTTCATAATTCTGCCTGTTAATGTAATTTGGGGTATAAATAAGCAACATTCACTTTTTATAGACTCAAAGGGTGAAACTTAAGTATAGCAGCAACATTAGCTTCTGTCCAATGCACTTATTGTAACTACAGCCACTGCCACTCCAGTTCTGGGGCAGAAATGCATAAAGGAAAACCCAATTTAATTTAGGATGCCATTCCATTTGTCCAGTTCATCCCAATTTTACTTTTATTGCATTAACCAACAGAGCTCTTCTCTTTCTGTCAGTATGACATCTATCATTTAAAGAAAAAAAAATCTTATTTCCAAATCAGAAGTGTGTCCATCAGCAGCCTCAATGCCTTTTGCATAACTCAGGGGTTTTTTTCTTGAATTTTTACCTATTTTTTTTCTTTCCCATTCCTTTACAGAAACTCCACAGAAAGATGGAAATTTACAGATTGTTTTTCAGGGAAAGCAATGAATCTGTGTAAAAGTGTTCTCACAAAGTAGAGAAACTGAAAATAATGGAAACTTGCTCCTCCTATTTATTTCCAGTTTTAATAATCTTGCAGTCAACTGTAACAGGAGAGCAAACATTWAAGACAAAAGCATGCTTTCAGAGTTGGTCATAATTCATAAAATATGATAGATTTCATCTGTGGTTCCATAAACATCAAAATATCTGGCAAAACTCTTGAATAAAGAGTTGCATGCTGTGAYCAGAGACATGCAGCACTGAAGCCAAAGGAAACTGTGGCTATAATCCTGCAGCTCAATCTCTGCACGTGGCACCTCCATGCAGTACATGGGGCTTCCCAGAGGTGCAATGGGCTGCTTGTGCAGATCCCAGATAGGAAATTGGGAAGAATGTGTGSAGCTGCAAGTCCCTTGAGCTGCTACACTCTGGCTTTGCACAGCACTAYTGCATTGTAATGGCTATGCTTAGGAGTAAATGAATGCAGGGTATGCATAAATAAAATTAAGTATTTGTGATGTGGCATTGTGCCTCAGTAGATATAAAAATTCTGRCTAAAAGGATATTATTCTATTTTTTCAAAGGTTCTATTTCCCCCTCAAGCTGGAATGAGAGATACTGTCCTCTCTCTCTCCAATCTTTACGACCTGCCCTGAATCTGTTCTTCTTCAAAAACTTATGTGGATTGTTCCAGTTAAAAATAACATTTTTCCCTGCCCAGGCTGAAAAAGGCTTGTCACATGCAAAGACTAAGCTGCAGCAGTCTGTTCTCAAGATTCAAGGACATATGAAATAGGCTCATTTTGATTAGGAGTGCTGATATTTCAATGCCAATGTCACTTAGAGGAGTGGTGCATTTCTGTTTRAAACACTGGACTCAGTCATTTAAAAACTCAGGCTTGTGCTACCAGCCCTGCTACTGCCAGTAGAGTTACCACTCCCCTTATAAAGGGTAAAACAAAACCAAACCTGCACTCTGACAGCCTTCCTGAACTGTTTTTTGTAACCTCTTAACACACTTATGGCTTTCCTGCAGAGGCAATCTGGACAAATGTCCTTTCCTTCAGAAAGGTGTCATAAAGCAGTTACTTATCACACCATGTCTCAACTCTTTGCCTTTGAAAGACTCTGTTCAGACATCAGTTGCCTCCAGAGCTGCATCAGTGGCAAAGGTGCACTCCCCTTAAAGCCATGCCCAGGATTTGAACTCAGGTCCTGCTATTTCTACTGAATAAACCCACTTGGTTTTTTTTTACATTTGTTTTTGAGGGTTTTTTTAAAGTCTTTTAAGTCTTGGATGTCACTTTTTTCACTTCTACCCACATCCACAAGCTCCATCTACATTTGCATTAGTCCAGTGCTGCTCAGATTCATGCTGCTTTGCTAAGGAGTATTGAGCTACCAAATGAACGGAAAAACTCAATTTACTTGTTGCTGTTGATTGTATCATGCACTAGGACTTAAAAATAAGAAAGTGAACAAAATAAAAAGAAAAGAAAAGGAAAAGCACCTGAATGGTTCTGACTCATGTACATCTAAGGCTGCCCCTCGTATCCTTCCTTCCTTCAGGGCCTGTGCAAGTGCTTTTTCGTCTACTAACCCACCTCGAGCTGTGTTGACCAGGAAAGCCCCTTGTCTCATCTAGGGAAAGTTAAAAAACAAGAATGATGAAATAAAAATAAATGAAATAAAATCGTTGTGGCATTATTTTTTACTCAAAAGAAGCATCCATTATAACAAAGGCTATTCAGCTGGTTTAAACTGTAACAGTTGTCTTCCCTCTCCACTGGAAAGCACCACCAAATGTGATGCTTCTAACAGAAAATGCTATTTCACAGCACTTAATAACCTTTTGTTTCTTGTAAGWAGTGTCTTTTAACAGAAGCCTTGTTTCAGATATTGTGCAGTAACATGATCAAAAGATACAACTGTGCATATGAAAGTGACAGATCATTTTATGCCTTTTTATTTCACTGTGAAATCACATGAGACAGAAACTACAGCACATTCTTAAACAAATTCATATTTTGTGGCTTTCAACTTTCAAACAAATATAAGCCTACATGAATTTTTCAGAAAAATCAATGCTTTTGGATTTTCAAACACTTTTCCCTTTMGTTGCCAAAACACAGTAGATGTATGTATTATTTATTTTTGTTACTTCAGCTTCCTCCTCCCCTGTGAGAYTTTTCAAATAAAGGTCTAAAGAATTCTTCTATTATTCAATTAAAAGGCATGAAAATGAATTGGGTTGAGAACACTGTGTGCCCAGGAGAGAAGCTGTGCTGTGCATTGYGCAGATTAGCATTGGAGATGACACTGCAATCAGTGTGGGGAGGGCTACAAGAATTTGCACCATAACATATCCACAACTTGAAAACAAAGTGGCAGTTTAAATAAGAGAAATGGTACTGAAATAAACATAAATTACAACATCCTGCTTCCAGCCACCCTGGTATTTCATCTCTGGCAGATGCCTCAAACACCTCTGTGCATGGAGGAAAGCACATGAAGAGCAGGAGCCAYGGTGAAGATGAACAATGAAAATCTCATTTTGTACTGACTCCATCTCTCAGCATAAAAATCAGCAAACCCCAACATTTTGACACCAACACAACTTCATGAAACCAACACATCAAACTAAACCTTAGGTAAATGGATCCTTATGCTCAAATACCTATTCAAAATGCCAAATTCATCAACAACAATGAGTTCTGAATAAGTCAGTTTTTGGTTTTTTTTTATGAGGTCATAAGGAATATTAATATGCACATGCCTGTTATGCTTTATAAAGAAAAAGCCCACCATATTTTACTGGCCAGCTCTCAAGKTTTAATGTGGCCCTGCCTCTCCATTTGCAGACTCCTGGGCCTACAGGAGAATCATCCATTGGTCTCTAAATCAAAACCAAACTCCACTTACAGGAGCACAACTAAAGCATGCTTCTCTCAGCTTTATGTAATTAACTTGGGAATCAGAACAGCAAAGAAACTGGGGCAGGATCTTAAGCTGGTCTGGTAACAAGAAGAGATTCTTTATGGGAACAATCACTGCATCTCCAGTTCTTGGGTCAGCTATAGAACCGTACCAAAAGCAGCACAGGTGGGCTCACCCAAGAGCCACTCTTATGGTGCAGACACACCATAAAGGCTCATATTCCCTTCCCATTTCTGTGCAAAATGGTAAATTGAGTTTTAAGTACCGCTTGATTTACAGACCCCCTGAAGGACGTGAAAATTTCACTTAAAGCGAACCCTCCTAAAATCTTCTATGTAATCTGTCCAACAACCTTGTTTGAGTTTTCATTTTAGGATTATTTACAAAACTCCAGAACTAGCACTAGGACATGTTCAAATCAAACAGAACATGTCTGCTTAAATGCATTCTAGAGGGAATGAATTATGTGACTCATGATAAACTGTCAGGGTGGATGCAGCTGGAGATGAGCCTTAACAATGGGTGGAAGCTTGAAAGAGCTTCACAGCTGGAACTGCTGACGTCTGTTAAATTCACCTACACTAAACCTGCAGAGCTGCTTTATGAAAGTATTGTGTTTAAACTGCAGTTTTTTCTCCAAYCTGTGTAACTAAAGATGACCTCAGTCTCTTAAGAGCACCTGAATACCACAAGTTCATTGAAACACTTCTCTGAGCTACTTCTGGGACTGCAAGGACAAGCAGGATGGCTGTACAGAATAATGAATGACTCACTAGAAAAGTTACCTAAGAGAAGACAGACACCAAATTTTCAAAGACATTTTAAGTTTATGTCRTTTCAGACTCAAAGAAATTCAGGGTGAGACTCCAGTGAAATGAGRTACACCATACTTCTCTGTACTTTGTTTAAAAGCTGGTTATTGTATGAGGATGCAATGTTGGACAAAAATGGKATGCAATGCTCTCTAGAAATTCTAGGCAAACTCCAGCAAATCTGTCAGCCTAAATCAGAATATGCTCTACACAAACTAAGCAGTCAGAGGGGCTACAATTTCATGGGTTTCACATCCACTTTACTATCCAGACTGTTTCACCCCAAYTCCTACCCAAAGCAAGAACTATCATCTAACACTTTAATTAATCCTTGCTTTGATCATGAAGGATAACAAATAGGAAAATRAATGCTTACAAGATACTTTGCAGTGCAGAGTTTATTACAGGCATTTAATTTCAGATGGCATTACTCAGTTTTAACATGTTTTCYTTTGTTTGTTTCTCCAATTAATGCAATTTTCCAAAGCTCAACACATTTCTCTGCCTCCACTCAAAAACTTCCTGTGGTAAACTGTCCCCAGTTTCACAACTGCTGGATAATAAAGTGGTCAATGCTCAGTGGTCCCCCAGAGTTCAGTATGATGCTTTTTGGTTCTAGATGTCTGCTTGAAAAGACATTTCACTGTGTAATAACCACTGAATGTATCCAACCATACAACAAAAGACAATACTCAAGGCAGGGTGACAGAGCTCTGGTGTCTTAGGTTTCATTTTAAGCCTCTAAATTTTTTAGAGTTTTAAATCCCAAATCCTGATTTTATGTTGGGATGAATTTGCAAAATCCCTAAACTCTCAAATCAAGAAGTGTGTTGCATTGTCATTTTTCTGCCATGATGCTACATGAGTACGGAATATGTTCAGTAAATTCTTCAGCTTTAAAGTTCAGGAGTAGTAGGTACAAACTATTTTTCAGAAGACAAGCAATGATTTTACAGCAAAAGAGTGCWACTGTCATTGTTACCAACACATAAATCCACTATACATACATATATATATATATAAAGAATAGCTAAATCAACTATTCTATCATGTACTTTCCAGTACATTGCTTCCATTCTTATGTCTCARTGTTTTACTTCTGGCTGTTACCTACACTAAAGTTGGAGTCAAGCTTTTTCATTAAGTGTCTGGCTTCTATTATCAAATTTGTCAATAATGGATCAATTAACTACACCCAGATTTTGAAATTATTTTATGTATTACCTACAGCTTTAGGGAGAAGTTAGTACTAATCCCAAGAAACACTCTTTTTGCCAATAATGCAATGCTGTAAATGAGCTCCATCCTTGAAGTGCTCTGCGAGCATCGGGACTGAGCACAGGGGGGAGCCATTTAGTCACAATCCTTAAATTGCATCCRAGGAACTCCAACTGAGGGACAACAGTGCAAGGCAGAATTGCTACCTGAAAATACACATGTAAAGGAAGAAGCTACTGCAAGACACAGAAAAAGTGCTTTTACATCAATGCCACTTCATTAAATCTGAGCTATATTAAGAAGAGCAAATTATTTCCACAAATGCAATGCTACTGAGCCAAAAAGACAGCAAAAGCAACAATACATAAGCAACCAGCTAGTCCTTAATCAATTATAGACCTGYTTGCTCATAGAGCAGGAAAAAGAAATATTTCTGTCAAATAAGAATCTGCCTGTTTACAGCAATAAATGCTACACAGAGTTGGCAACCAGCACYGGTGTGGAGGGCACCCACTGAGATGATTACCTGCTTTATGGTGAAGTCATTAATAAGATGATGATTGTGTTCATTCAAGTTGCAGTGCAGGGTAACACAGTCACTGTGGAACAGCAGGTCCTGCAAAGTGCTCACGCGCTGCAGTCCCAGGGCACGCTCCATGCCATCCGAGAGGTAAGGGTCATAGAAAATCACACTGAAGCCAAAGGCTTTGGCACGAAGTGCTACTGCCTGCCCAACACGCCCTGCAACGAGAGAAACACACCATGAGAGCAGATGGGAGGCAGCTGCTGCAAGGTGGCCTCCTCCTTCCTGATGGGAACGCGTGTACCACACTGTAACTCTTTGTACAGCAACTGCAAGGGCACAGAGGTGCCTCCTATCCCACCCAGAATCATCACTGAGATCAGAAATGGTACATCTGGACTGCTTCACACTGCCTGGAAACAAAGCAGGAGGTCTGCACCTTTTGTCATGAGATATTGAAATGCCAGAAGATGTCATGTAATCTGCCATAATCTGTGTCACACAAGGCTTGCCTGCTGGGCCTGGCTGTGGCCAAACACCACTGCCTGTGAGMACATCCTGCCAAGGGCTTATCCTTACCCATGTCAAACCAGCTGGCTTTAATAAAAAGCTATAAAATTAATCCTCAAAAATGGATGCAATGACAGATAATTTGTGTAATCTGAAGCGCAACTRTTCTCAATACATGGAATCTCCTTTCTGGCGTTTTCTTTAATTTTGAGCAACATCCTTCCAGCATTAAAATACCTACAAGAATCCAGTCATCTAAGGCATTAAAATAAATTCTATTCAGCTACCTGAACGATAAATAAACACAGTAGATCATATGGCACCTAATTAAGAAGAGCACAGTCCCACTTGGAGTTCACACTCAACTTTGCTGTTTTTTTGTTCCTCTTTCCTTACTGTCCTATCTCAGAGCTGTGCCCAGAAGTGCTGTAAGGGCAGGACTCCATACCACATGGACCAGGAGGTGTGCACTTCCCTTTGACACACTACCAGTAAAACACAGAGGGGAAAAACCCCTGTGTACATCTGATGAGTTACAGGCACTTTGAAGAGTGAGAACTGACACACTTTTCAAGGTAGAARTTCACAGACCAGATATTCATGTTAGAGTACTCCAAATGTTGGATAAAGATCTTTCAAAAGCATCACTTGAGACACTATAATAACAATGCCTACTTTAAAAAAAAAAAAAAAATTCAACAAGTTTTCCTTTGAAATATCTAAGTTTGTTCAAAAAACATCAAATTAACCCGGGGAAATCCCATCTCTTTCCAACTGTGCTTGAAGGGATTTCCCTCTCCTTTTCAGTTTCWCTTTGAATAAACTTCAGAAGCCACAGGAAGAAAGGTTTTTGCTGATCACTTTACAYGAACACAGCAATTCTGCAGTGCTTAGTGACAGATGTGCTTGGAATATTAAACAGTGTATCAATCTGACAGGGGCTGTCTGCTTTCCTTTGGGGACACCAGGTTAGAATACTCCTCAAAATCTTTCATTTCAACACTTGCACGCATGGTRTTTGTTTGCTTTCCAAGCTATTTTTATAAATTTGAATTAGAAAATTTTCAAAACAAACACTGTATTGTTTCCAAATTTTGGCATGTTCACAGCTCAAAGAATCAGTCACACAACTGTAACCATTTTTAATTTTTTTTTTAACAAAGCATATAACTGTTACTCCAACTCCATTCATTTTCACATGCAACATTCTGTCATCTGTTCTGTTTTTACACTTTTTACAACATCAATGCACCTGAGGGGACTCACAACAGCAAAATCTCTTACAGCCTYTCCAGTTAAAGCTACACTCTTCATTCACCCCACCCAGGCTAATAAACCAAAGCCTTCTTCAATGGGCACAAAAGTTTGCCTCAGACACACTTGGGGATCACATCTCTATTTCTAACCAGAATTATCCTATTACAAATATTTTATGGGATAAAACTCTTCTGCAATTGACAATTTACATTTAGTCTTAAGTCATTAAACAAGTACACAGCTGGACACAAGGRATTTCCCAATTTCTTTTTAAATTACCACTTGACATAAAAAACAACAACAAAACTATGACCTCTTTTTTCTTCTTTTCCTGAAAAGCTTCTATTGTGTAAGACTCTCCTGGGTATGAGGGGAGGTTCAAAACCTACCTCAACACACTGAGGACAACACAACACACAAAGCATCCCACCTTTGGGACAACTCTATGTTAAGAGCATATCAAAATGTTCTGAATATTCATGGCTGCTTCCAGARAGGGTAAAATCTAAAGCTCAAAACCTTAAATTAATTTCTGCATCAGTAGTGTGAGAAGAATGCAGAAAATGAATGTTGCCTTCAATTGCAAAAAAAAGGGAGAAAGCAATGAAAGCRTATTTTCAAAATCAAAGTTCTAGCAAGGTCCAGTCATCATTTCAGAAGAGAGACTCAAACACTCAAGTGTCCTGTTACAGCCTCATCCATTCAGTCCCCTGCAATCTCCCCAATGTCCCCATTTATAGGTGTGTCTGACCCTGACCCTGCCAGTGACCTGATCTGGTGTGACAGCACAGCAGCTGCAGGTCAAGGACCCTGCTCAGCCCTTGGGCAATGCACACTCCTCCTATGCTGGTTTTATATATTACAAAGTTTTATAAAATGACCTTGATACCATGGAAATGATGATGATGACCTGCCTGAAGACTTCCATGGAAAGAAAAAGTGCTTTCACTTAGCAGCTCTTCCCTGCCTGTGCAACAGCAGTGGAGAATATGGGTAATTTTTCTTCCTTCTGGGAGAACTCTGAAATGTGGAGAGTGCTGTTTTGTTATATTTCCTGCTGAGCACATTAAGAGAGCCAGTAGGACTGCTAAGAGTAGATCATTTATTGCAGAGCAGTACCACCCAACTCTTAAGCCTCACTGTCTTATAACACAGGTTAGTAATTTGGCCAAGCACCTAGGTAGGGCACTGGGACTGTTGAGAGAATAGAGCAGGTGAGGAAAGACAAACTGAGTGATGRCATTCACTGTGATGTGGAGATAAATTTATTTAGAGGAATTTCACCTTTCCTGGGTGAGGAAATGCATTAGTCATTAGTCATCAGCATTTCTCACTGAGAAGGAAGGGAAAGGGAGTGTGACTTCACTGCTGTAAAATTATCATCAGAGCAGAACCAGGGCCAGATGTCTATTCATCCAAGTACTTAGGTGCTGCTACTCATAAATATTCCTCCTTAAAAAACCCACAAACCCCTACATTTCTAAATATAAGGCAAAAAGGTAGCTTTTTTTTTTTTTTTAAATGTGGGACTTGTTATCCACACTTGTGCTGCACCACTTAAAACACAGGACACTGGATAGTAATAAAGATTAAAAGTGACAAAGACAGCTGTTTAATGATGTGATATTATTATTTATGTAAGGCTCAAAGGATCAGACACTTCAGGAAGMCAGAAAGAGGCACGGGCTGTGCCCTAAGGAGCTCAGGGGCTAACCAAACAACACAACAATGRGGATGGCATCCAACAAGCACATGAAGGAGGCATTATGCTGTTGAGTCTCTGCTTATCTTCAAGCTCAATACAAGCAGAGGATGAGAGATGGGGTTAACTTTAAAGGAGGAACACAGAGTAATAGGATTAAGCAGGGCAGACCAAGTGTCAAAGCAGGAATATGCATGAGAGGAGGGAAAGAGAGTGGGTGATGGAAAGAAGGCAWGTGAGTCACGAAACTTGGCTAGATCAGTGGATAAGGAAGTGAGTAGCTGAAACTTTGGAGACACAGTCATTCCCTAGCACAGAGATAGGCAAGAGCTAGGGTGTTTCTCTTTGGCAAAGAGARAAGCCCAGGAGCAGATGTTAAGAAGGGCTGCAGTTAGCTGGTGCAGCAGCAGGGATAAATTTAAGCAACCCACTGCTGAAGAGACCACAGGATAAGAACAGAGAAACACAGTTGTGGTTGAGGGGAGATGATCTCAGACACATGTCAACAACAAAGGACAGAAACTGAGACACTACACAGAAACAGAGGAAAGGGCTTAGCAGGAGATGATGAGAACTGTTTAGTTTGTGTGYAACACATTCACTTCATAGCATCTGGGTGGATCATCACTTCTGACACTGACGTGTCCGAATAACAAACTGAGGCAAAACTCCAGATGTGGGGAGAGGCCACTAGTGACCCCACAACCTAAGGACAACAGTCTTTGGTTGTAAATACATGTCTGAGTCTGAAACTCAGGACAGGCAGCCTCTTGCAGTGATCTGTGCTAGGGAAGGGTGCACATCACAGCCTAAATGCCTGAAGTGCTCACACAGAAATTCTGGTAAATGTTCTAAGTCTGTATTTTTACTTGTCATTAATACACAGATTCACAGGAGTTTGTTAGAACAGGTCAGAATCAGTGTGGTGCCTATTCACACACATGCAAAAGAAGAAAGAGTRGAAGTTTTCAAAAGTGACTTTACAATTTAGTATTCCTTGAAACTGTGAATAATCTATGGTAGGAAATATATAGGAACAACAAAAGGCTAGAGATTAATGACTGGTCAATATCTACAAGAGATGTGTGCCCTTAAAATCAGATTTTACTAGCCTTTTTAGTGTAACATGCACACAAAATGCTTGCTTCTTAAAACTAAAAATCTAGCATTTTGTAAAGCTTTATACACATACTGGCAGTCTGATTACCCATTTGTTCCTCTATACTTTTCAGTCATAGAGAAAAAAATCAGCAAAACTCACTTAAGGAAGTGAATGATGAAAGACTTCTTCTTTCTAATGTCAAGTCTGAATTTGTTCAGTAAAAACACCRAACTGAATGCCAACAGTACAGATATCTGCAGCAAATGTGTACACTGCAAGTGAGCCAAAGCTTAAGTTTCAAAAACCAGGTATGCATTTCCACTTTGGAAACACTGCAGGCAACTGTCTATTATTTATGTACAGACACCATGACTGTGAGCCAATAATCATGGTGTGTTTAAATGAGATGCATAATTACATCAGTATAGATTTGAGAAAGCAGCTTCATGACTAACTTCTTGAAAGTCATATTTTAAAGGCAATTCTCTGATTGTGAGGATGGTTCTGGTGTGTTGCAGGCTCATTTAAATGAGTACTATGTAACACCAGGCTATTTTCAGCTTCCAAAAGTAAAGAGTTCATGGCTTGAGTTATCTGACAGCAATGTGTAACTGGAGCAGTCATTTAAATATGATGCTTTGTTGTCAAAATCATATTAATAATTCCTGTGGATGAATAGCACAGCAATTACATCCACAGTCTATCAGATCTGTGTAAGACAAGCACATGACTGAATAATTTTTATATAGAAACTGACTTGCTTGTTTTTCTTCTCTACTTCTGTAACAGACAGTAATTAATTCATCTCAAGCAAGCCTGTCCATCTGTTGGATGCTGAAAAACATTTAGGGTCACTCAGAGAGCTAAGTAGGTGATTTTATTAGGTCTGGAAACATTTCAAACTTTCTTGCATATATTCTTCCTCTCATTAGACTTGAAATACAATTTCAGATCCAGCTCAATCAAATGAACACRATAACTGCTCTGCAGGATGTTACTGAAGAAAAAATTTTTTAGTTATGTAAAAAGTGTAAAAGAAAGTCCTAACAAAACCAGATATGAAAATGGATTAAGGGATAAAACATATACATGTAATTGGGCTGAAGTAGAGGGATCCTTGTCCTGGAAAAGGGAAGTGATGATGTCTCCTCTTACAAGCAGTGGGCCTGACAGCAGGCAACATGGCAACAGAAAGATATACAGAAAACTCAAAGAACTGAGAGAATAACAGCAATAAAATAAGCCTTCTGAGAAAAATAATTAGGTCTAAAGGGAAAACATTTGAATCTTATCAGGAATGAATGCTTGACGTGAACAAATGTTCCATTTTTACAGCTCAAATCTTCACTTTTTTTTAAAGCAACAGCCAGCAAAGAGCACGAGCCGGCGCGCGAAGGCAACGTACCTAATCCAATAATGCCCAGCGTCTCCCCTCGGATCCGGGCAGCTCCAGAGGCCACCTCCCGGATCTGCTCCACGCTCTGCACCCTCGTGCCCTCCCTCAGGGCCTGGTGCAGCCAGGTGGTTCTCCTGTACAGGTTCAGGATGTGGCACATGGTGGAATCTGCCGTTTCTTCCACGGAGGCGGCTGGCACGTTGCACACGGCGATCCCTGCAGGCAGACAGGAGGCCAGTTGTCAAACAATGCTGACTTTTTCCCATTTAACAGCAACAAAGGAGCATGATGGCTGAAATTACAGGTATTTCAACAGGTCTTGCACAAATACACAAATTTCTGACTGTAATGGCAGGCAGATTAYCTGACATAATAGTTGACAACTATGTGCCAACTTATTTAGCTGATTTTTTATTACTAATTCTCATGCTTTTATTTTTCAGAAACTAAGTCAGACAGAGGCCACTGAAACCACAGAAGGAAAGCACTGAAGATGTCTGATAGTTTAGAGCATGAGTAAGCATTTTACATTTCCACTGAGCTTGGTGTTTTGAATGGCAAAGAGAAATCTGCCTTGCTCCCAACAGTGTGATCAATGATCATGATTTAGGTTTAATTGTGTGAGTTAGCTTCCCACCACTGAGCAAACAGCCTCCCAAAAACTACCTATGCAAGTTAGAAMAAAGAGAAAATATAATGACAGCAAGTTACAAAAATGAGAMAATACAATGACTTCAGGYTCTTATAAAGCCTTCASAGGATGACTGTTAGYAATTCCACCTCATGTATAGGTAATCATGATAAAGGGAAGGACAATCTGTTATGCATTGCACAGGGGTTTTTAGAATTACAACAAACAAAACCCCAGGCCCTTCCTGGTCCCCCACATTAAATGGAACTCATCTAATCATCAACAGGAAAAWGCAAAATCTGCTTCTGCATGGCAGGCAAAGGTAATAGCAAGTAAGACCATGTTTCTAGCAGCTGAAAAGCTACCACTTGAAACTAGCATAATATCAAGCAGCTTAAAGTGTTACAGGCTTCCACAGAAAACTGTGGATRGTGGATTATTGATTCAAGACTCACAATAAGCCTATTTTACTTCAAAAAACAGATGAAGCAACAAGTGATTGTAATTGCATGCAACTTATCCCATTCTGTTTTTTACCTTCCAGTATTCAATACACAGCAGTTAAGCAAAATGCTKGAAAAACTTTGTGTCCTTTTTGACTTGTCTCTCTTCAGCCTTTCCATGTACTGCATGTTCTCCCTCTAATCACCAGCTCCCACAAATGTTTGTGTCTCAGTTCTGCTGACTGAGACAACAAACAGCACACAGTATAATTTCATGGTGAAGAAAAAAAAGAAGTGTTTCGTATCCTAAAAACACCCAAAAACTGTTTTCACTGTTTGGGTTTTTACATAACTAAATATTCAGTAAGTCCTCAGCTAATGCCAGAGTATCTTAGGAAGCAAAGAAGAAGAATAAACATTCTCTTCAAAAACAGCATCATTGACAAATAATAAGCTCATACTATATTTATCTATGTTTTACATTCAAATGCTTTTATTCTGCTGCCCAGTACTTTTTTTACAGCTTCTTCTACATCAATAAAAACCAGCAGAAGGAACTTAGAGAACTATTTTTCTTTCCTCTGCTGCAGAGATAAAGCCTCTCTGCTGAGTCACTGCCCTTAAGACTTACAAGAAGATACACCAGCATCATTTGCTGGAATATTAATCTTGGCATCCTGCTAACATCAGTGGGAGCAGCAAATTCACCATTTTTAAAAGTGGGGAGACTTTTTAAAAGACTGGGAGAGAGAGGTAAAAGACTGCAAAATAACATCCCTCTAAGTACCTCACATTAAACACCTGCATTTGTTTACACAAAAAAGTCTTTTTCATGGAGCAACAATGCAGGTTTTAGATGGCAACGTAAATTTAATGAATGTGTCTCCTAATAGCTGCCATCAACAAAATTAGGCYTTAAAAGGAGCTTAAAGAATTATATTACGTATTTGGGAAGAGAAATAATATAGCTTCTTCCCTAATAGGTTTCCTTAGGAAACTCAGGGAACAAAGTCAGATAATTTCTCTCCTGAACAGCAGGAATTTATTTTTCTCTAYCTTTCTTCAACTTTAATAGCAGCTCATTTTTGAAAGGCAGAGACATAGCAAACCACAAAAAGCAGCAAGAGAGAGGCAAGGAAATGAAGAGACATTTCACATGGGAAAAGACAACACACTCTCATCTCATATCCATCAATCAATGCTCTCTTCTCTTTTCCCACAGCTTTCAGTGATTTTGTGGAGAGGTTCAATGCTGAAAAATGCAGAAGTCAACAGGGATTGGCTGGGTTCTCACTTCACTTGCATGCAGCTACAACTTGTATGTATTTTCTAGTCAACTATTAATAAAGTGGAGAAGAAACATRTTTTACCCAAGAAACACGTATTTCCATGCTTTGTAAGAAGATTAGAAGTGCTAATATAAAATAATGCTTAATAGGAAAAGCTGGTAACAACTCCATGTGTCAGCTGGACGAAAAATAACTCAAGAAGTTACTCCAGAAGTTCAGGAATATGCTGAATTCTGGTCTAAATCTACATTTCAAAAGCAAATCAAAGCTGTTTACAAAGAGCAGATCACTCACACATAACCTCCTTAARATTTGTATTACTTACACCAGTTCAACAAATAGAAAGCTCTTTGTCTCAGTAATATTTCATTCCAGCCATTTAACCCAAATTTCATATTAAAATCAGAAATTTTACTGTAATCTTTCTACCATTTACTGACTATTGACAGAGTGAACAACAATAATTTGTAAATTAAGGGATACACGAACAGGTTGGACCCTAACTTTATAACTCAGTCTAATCACAGGACAGGAACTGAATGATGAGGAATGTGGCCATTTAGCATTTCATACAAACAAGAATTCCCCAAATCTGCTGTATACTCTAGCTGGAAGAATTATGTGGCTGCACTTAGGTTATAACTTGGGTTACAATCCAGCAGAGAAACCTGCAGAAGAGACAGCCAGCAAACCTTCCAAGATCTCCCTCTTATCAGGGATTTTCTCCACAAACTGGGCTCCTGGCTGGTCTGAGCCTTTGATCTGCACCTACATTTTGGCTTTTGATCTAGGATTTTACCCCAGGCCAATCTCTCCACACACAGAGGTTTTTCTGAGGCTCACAACACGTGGCTGACTGTGGCACCAGTTAAAGCAGGCAGAACACAGCCTTGCACACTTTCAGCCCTGGCCTGTTCTTTAGAAAACTCTGCAAGAAGTGGTTAAGGCTCTGCAACCATTACAACAGACCACACTACAGCTCCCCACTACATCAGTGGGGCTATTGCTAGGACTAAGCACTGCCACACTGAAATAAATGCTYCCAAGATCTTTCCAGAGCATAATGGGAAACACACTTGGTCTCCACAATCTTGGAAAAGAATCAAAGAAAATCTGCAAAGAAAAACTGCAAGTGGTAGGTTGACCTTTAGATTACAGGTAGGAGATAGTTTAACCTAAAGTAAGGAAAGTACAGATCAGATTGTTGGTTTTTTTTACAGTCWAACATCAAGCACCATCTCTTCATAGTTCCAGCAGCTGAATTGATTCTGAAAATGCAACAACTGATTCTCCYATAAAACTGGTATTTCTRTTTTATGGAGTGGTTTAGTACTAAATCTYATGCATCATAAATAAGTCTCAGACAGTTGATAATGATCTAATTTTTTTTTATTCAAATAGAAGTAGTATGCCATGGTGGTGGAATTATATTCTGTAATTGGATTACAGAGGTAGTAATTAAAATATACAATTGGGGTAAAAAAGAAAGAGATGAAAAAYTATGGCCTTACTCTTTGGGTTTATATTGAGCAGGCAGATTGTCATCCTGCCACAAAGCTGTTAATATTATCACTTAATTAACTAATGTTACTATCTCCAAAATGAGTTTTATACTCTGATGAGAAAATCACACAGCTTACATATGATGCTAGTATAAAATACACAGAAAACATTAATCCAAAGATTTAGGTGCAATCAGATTTCTGGAGGCAAGYATAAGATGCAAAATAAAGTTTGTAATAGGCATACCTAAATCTCCAGCAGATTTGATGTCAATATTATCAAAACCGCTGCCAATTCGGACAATTATTCGAAGTGCTTTAAATTTCTCCAGGTCTTCTCGAGTTAAAGTTATAGTGTGATACATCAGTGCACCCACTGCTTCATTTAGTACCTATAAATAAAATGGAAGAAAAAATTTAATTTTTTTTCTTTCACAGCATCTCAGCTTAATCTCATATTTTCAAGTATAAAAGACAGTAAAAGCATTAAATACCAATTCAGGGTTTTTTTTTAAAGGTTATTTCTCAAAATATCTCCCAGCCCTTTGGTAAGCTYTTTTCATCTGAAATCTCCATTCTAGCATGATGGGATCAGCTTCAGAAGAACTAAGTTATCTGTACTTGTGCTCTGAGTAAGAGGGAAAACTCTCCTCATTCCACAGGAAATGCTCTGCAATAGTGACCCCAAGTACAAGTGGACTGCATCTGCACACACACAGAGGCAGCACAACACGGAGCAAACACTCCCACACAGTGAGTATTTTACACTCAGGCAGCTGCCATTCAGCTCTGAATGGAGGTACAGAGCAGTGTCTCTTCACAAACACAGTGGTACAGCCATTCACTGCCCTGTTAAACCATCTGATACCTGAATAGAAAACATTCAGTGATCACAAACCCCTTCSACAACAGAGACYRAAATCAGTCAATTCACACCCAAGARAAGTGTTTGCCCCTCAGTTTACTGACACTGCAAATAAGCTCYCACTGGTGGAAAACTGGATGTCTCATAAATTGGTATTAGCTGAGATGCCGAACTTGACACTATCCCAGAAAACCCAAAGCCTCTGAGAAATAAGAAATTGCATGAAAGTAAAAATGCTGCAGGAAAAACCCTGAAACTTCTGAGAGCACCAAAAAAGTAAAAATAAAAGACAGTCAGAATCCCTGACAAATTATGTTAGAATACATCCAACCTACTCAAGAGCACTTAAGAGGAAGGGGTGAGGAGAAGGGATCCAGACATGCCCAGCAGTTTTGAATTCTGCTACCAGTGACACTGCCCCACACAGCTGATATAAATTTATTTTTCAGATAGCAGAGAGTATTTTCCTCTTTATATRCAAATTGCATGATTTTACTTCTTCAAAACACTTCCCTGTGCTTGTGCCTTCAATGCACTAGCTAATATCCTAATCGTTCTACAAGACACAAAACATGCAGAAGTCGTTTCAGTAGCAAAGCCAGCTGTAATGACTTCAAGAGATTCCTATGACACACTTCACAGAGAAGTTCTGCASAGGCTCTAAATTTCTTATTCAACAGACTTTTGGGTCTGGTACATGCACAGATTCTGTCATCTGAATTATTTCTGCTCATATGAGCATTTCCYAGTGCACTGCAAGGTCAGTAAAAATAAGCAACATACATAAGTTTTAAAAAACTACTGCAGCTAGACAGAGTCTTGCACACAAGAGGATTACAACTGCTGGAACCCAGGATCTGCAGCAGTATTTAAAAATACATGAAGAAAAAAATTTAAAAGAAATTAAAACCAAACTCCATAAAAATGAAAGAAAAGCCCTTATTACTGAGTACTTCACAAAATTACTTATGCTATTTCAACACACATTTCTGGACTGAGAACTTCAGTTCTAACTCAGATAAAGACCAGATTCCTTTGAGCAGAATTTGCATTTACTAGTAAGAACTGCAAAAAAAATTTCAAATTACACATCCTTCAAGAATGCAGCTACAACATAATTCAAAGACCAGTTGTAGGCTCTGATCTTATAAAAGGATTACACACACACACAAAACTCCTTGATTTTAATGGTGCAAACAAGTCCTTTGGAGATTACATTCAGCAGTTCCCAATCAGAAAGACTGCACTCACCAGAATGTGTTACCTTGAGCTGTTACTCAGGGTTAATAAAAGCCCAACACAGTTTATTGGGTTTGCTTCTCCAGTGACATTACAGCTGGCATGGACCAAGCCTGAGCTACCCTACAACAACAAACTGTCCCTCTTAGGATCAGAGAGCCCACCTAAAATGCTCTTAAGGTTATTTCTGCTCCCACTAGAGGCTGAAATAAAATTATTCAAGGATCTCCCACCCTCAGTGATGTGGGAATTTCTTAAAATTCAATTGCAGCACTTGTTGCTTCAAGGCTCAAGGTCAAGTTATGATATCCTGGTTGTTTCCAACAAGCCATGTCCCCTGTTTTGTGCTATACCATTTATTTTCCCCTGCCCCTCCCAAGGTTGCTCTGGATGCCTGTGCTGTAGGAGAAAACATCATCTGTGTAGCTGTCAGATGAGCTGTAATGAAGAAGCTTAGAAGATCCAAGGAAACACCCCTAAGGCTCTGTGACATCCAGAGCCTCCTCTCCCAGACTGCAAAAGGCCAGTGCTGGGTGTACTTTGGGGTGCAGAGCTGCCACTGCTTTAAGGACTGCATCCAGCATGGGTTAAAGCACAGCTGAACTGGCTCAGACATTGGTGTTTTAGCRTCAGAGTGATTCACTTTGGGAAGCAGATTTTCATTTCACAATCATGCATATTTTATTAACTCTGCCAGTCAAGACTGGCATTTGGACTCTTTAACAACACTGGTGTGGACCCATTACAACGCATTTTTTGGGCTCATCTAGGTTATGGCTTGGCACTAGGAAGAGACAGAAAAGTACTGGAAAGCTTGGGAATGTGTTCAATAAAAAAGAAAATATTTCCTAGCTATAGCTTAATGCTGACACTAGCCATTTCCACAGGCAGTGATTTACCCACCACATGGAATATGGAACAAGCAAATGCAAGTGACAAATCTTTTAGAATTTCTTTTTAGTGACTGAGCCTCTCCTAGGATTATGGRCTAGTTAGCAAGGAAATCCACTGCTAAAAATGTAATACCCTGCAAGTGTGTTTTATCACATTAATTAGATAATTTAATTATGTTACTGGTYTTTGCTACTGGATATGTGATCAAAAAATGCCAATAAGGCAGGAAATAATAGCAGAAATTCTGAAGTTAGAAACATTCAGCACTGGTGAATGAATAATGCCATTTAGATTTAAAAAACAGTGAAAGTTTCTSTATGTTGGAATTATTGGCATTAATTATATTCTAGACATTACATTTATTAAATGCACACAAGGAAGTTTGACAAGTTTTTCAATGAGTAAGATCGAAACTTGACCTAAATCTAAATCTAACACATGAAACTGACATCCAGCATTAATATCAGCAATTCCAAAAAATGAAATTATCTTTAGAAAAAGTAACTGTGCACAGGAGTAATTCACTGGTCATTTAACAGAAGAGACAGATGCACTGAGAAAATCAGGGAGAACACGGGATTTTTCTCCATCATTTTCCATCATGAACTTGATGGAATTTTTAACAAATTCAAGAACTATTTCATTACAAGGAGATCAGACCTGTGAGAGAGATAGCAGGCAAGGCAGAAATTCCAGACCAGCCTGAGTATGTGGCAGTCAGACCATGCTCTTTTGATGATTTCTTGTGAGGAAAGGCAATGGAAAAACAGAAAATGAGCAGAGTCAGCTGTGCCATTCCTGCCTTCACCACACTGCAASTGYRCTCTCTGGGAAGAAAGGATSCGAGGCAAAAGCTGAAACATGGGACATGAGCTGGCCTCCTTCTGCCACCAAATGATTATGCAGCTCACCTGCCTGATTCCTATGCCTTCAGACTTGCTTCCAGGTGAAACTACATCTCACTGCAGGAAGTCTTCTTCATTCCCTATTYCATGAGCTGACAGCTTTTCCCACCACAACAGCCTGGAAAGGTCTYTCTGCTGTTCTTCAACCTCAAAATGACTACTCTGCTTTCCCAACATGCCAGGTCACCAAGGCTCTTAGGGAACAGATGACACAGTAGTAGGAGACACTTCTATTTCCAAGAATTTAACAAATCCTGAGTACCAATTACCCAAGGCTGAAATCCTTCTAAATTATTTTTCATTTACATTCCCCCCCCTCTTCTTTCAGCACCACACTAGTTTAGCCATCATGCCAAACATCACTCAGTCTCCAATGTGACAGACATCTCATTACCTGGGGAGGAACTCTGAGCATCTTACTTACTTTTAAAAAAACATATCATAACATGCTAAGAACTAAACAGCAAGACCTCCTCTTCTTGGAGCATCTCAAGACACTTCCACAGATTTGACTATGAGAGGCTGATCCCAGACRCTCATGGATCAAATCCAGAGCATAGAAACATAACACAGCACATAAAATGCAAAACTACTTCAATGCAGAAGCAAAAAAAAGAGTTATAAATTACAAGTTGAATATGACAAGGTATCCATCTTAAAAACAAAAATCGTCACTAGAAAGTGCTGCATTTAATCCGGTTCTAGAAACTACAAAGTGTTGCATTTCTTGGACTTGAAGTTTGATGTGTCTAAAAAAAATATGTTYCAGTGTCACCAACAGACTTGAGATATTTTGCACATTTGGGTGGAACAAATGTACTTCACCAAAACGGAGTAGGCCTTGCCTTATTTAACTTGCAAAAAGCAGCTGCACGTTGAATTTGTAACCAATAGTCTGTCACATGGGGAAGGCTGCAGAGTCTCAAAGCCTCCCTACAACACTGTAAAGGCCCTATGTGAAACTAACACCAGCTAAAAAGAAAAGCCAGTGTGCTCAAGTGGTATTTAGTGGCTCTCCAAAGCTCTGTTATACTGTGTTGCTTTTTACAAGTTCTTGCTTCTCTTTACAAGCTCTCAGCTCCCTGTTAGGTTTCTATGATCCATGGTGCTGCCAGTAACCCACCTATTCCATATAAACCTCACTCAGTCAGGATACTCTCTAGTGAGGACCCTAAACATTAATACTTAAGTTTATACTRTCCATAAATACAAGTATAAATATTTTACACAAACATAAACAAAACTTACTTGCAGGCTCCTGAAAACACACTCTCTAAAAGCCTATATATCCATACACTATATAAACTGCACATATATACAGGTGACATATATATGAGATAGTGTATTTCTAGTCATCTAAGAATTAACATTAAAAATATATATACATACAAATAGACATGCAACTACATAAATAACCTGTACAGTCTATACACAACTTCCTTTTAAATACTAGATTGAAGCCAGCTTTCCAAGCCAGGATTTACTGACCACTACATGCAGTTTTAATGATAGAAGTCAATTTGAGAATACAGAATAGGAAAATGTTTTTACTCAATAAAAGGCTTCAACGAAAAATCTTTAACAGGAGCTCTGTGTGTTAGTTTGTTTATTAATGGGACTGAGTTGTGTCTAAGGTTGAATTCAGGTCAAGTCTATCAGACACTACAATGGCTTGAACATCTGTACCAAAGGATATTATRGAGTTATGGAAGTCACTGGTGACAACTCAACCCAGTTTTTTCCAAAGTCTTTCATAAGGAGTCTGATCCAAAGCTCATTTGGTTTCAGTACATTTACAAGGTTTTGGATCAGCTCCGAGGTGACAACTTACTCCCAAACAGACTGTATTGTTTAGAACAAGGCTGCTTCCTTTCAATCTGTGTTCTTTGGGCATTTAAGTCTGATGGAAAACTAAAATGCTTCAACTGCATCATGAATATAAACAGCACTGATGGTGTAAACACAAGCTTTACTGCTAAACAAAGAATTGGAAGCYTGAAAAATTATCTCACTTAACCATTGCTGTAACAGGGACAAATCAAAGAGCTGAACAAGAGCACCATTCTGAATTTGTTTGYATCAGTTTCAAAACATTTGTCACTTTTCAGCTCCTCTTTGAAATGSTCTTTGATAAAACTGCCATCACTAGAACTGTTTCTACATTTTACTCCTATCTGAAAGTGCGACTGAAAAATTTCAGGTTCTGTTGAAGGAAGTTCAGCTTTAAATTTTTTCAACTTAAAACTACAAATACAGAAATGTAGTATACTTTGGGAAATTATTTTATGTTGTGATCAGAAAATAGAATATTTTTTTTTTGTCAAATGATCTGACACATTCTACCCTAATCTCTGCTAAGGCTGGGGCCCAGGTTTACCCAACAGACTCTGTTCCCATCTCCATCCAAGGACTACTCACTGCTCTCATCAGTGTTCTGGTTAACTGGGCAAATGCCTGAAGCTGGAAACCCAGTCAACCACACACTTTTTTCTTCTACCTSATTTGCAACAAGAAGTAGCAAAGCACATAATTACAGAAAAAAAACAGAATGAAAAAACACACTCAGCTTCAAATAAACTCATGACTTCTTTCCAGCCTGTTCATTTTGTTTTAAAGACCATTCTCAATCAGTTGTGCTTCCTGTCTTTTCATCTGGGTTTGCAAGAATCACTCTTTTCTCTCTTTCTGGTTGAGATGCCTATTACCAGCTCTTGCACATTGTTTACATTTATCMCTCTCAATCTACACAGCACTTCCATGTTACAGAACACACAGCAATGGTCAGGAAGCCCAAAAAAGCAAAGAACATGAACTCCAAAAAGTCTTGGGCAACACATAGACCTCAATGGTGTGCTTGAGTCTGTTTTGCCTTTAAAGGTACAGAAGTGGAAAAGAGCAGCAAGATTGCAGGAATCAGAGTGCTGGGTAGGCTGCCAAGGAGCCAGGAAAAGCAGGAAACTGTGAATGGCACTGAAACGAAGAGGAATTGGGAACAAGAGGCAAACAGACAAGAAAGCATGAGATAGTGAAAAAAGAAAGTTAACCTGGAATGAAGATGGAGGCAAGCTAAGTGTTTTTAAATAATTTTTGGATGAACAATTGCATTTTTGGCAGAGCAAATCAAAACACTCTGTACAGTTGGAAGCAGTCTTAGTKACTGAGAGAACTTATTTACACATCATTATTTGTAAAATAAAAGCCAATTTAAGCACCGTGAGTAATTCTTACAGACAGTAATGCAATCTCTAATAAGAAATTTAAACACTGAAATCTTAAAATATTTTTACCCTAAATGACAGAAGTTTTCTGATAGGATGCAATGACTCCCAGTTAGGCCATGATAAGAGTTTGACAAACGTAATGCTCAACTTCACACAGCCATATGCAACATCTACAATAAAACAGAACTTGGGGGTTAAGGGATAAAAACATCTATTGCAGACTTGCAGACTGGCTTGAAAATAAACTGCTTTTTCTAGGGAGAATGGGAAACAAAGAGACAAACCAAAAACCAGCAGAATCTTACGCACAAGTAAATTTTAGAAGAAGCGTAATGAATGTCCTCAAACTAAAAAGTTATTTCAAAATGTTGGGTCACTCTCAGTAAATGTCAGTATTCAATTAGGCACTGGCAGCCTGATTTTTCAGGAGGGAAATGTATCTTCACCATCGAAGTTGCTTTCCAAAGCAGAGGAACAGGGAACAAATGCTTTGACCCAAGATGAAGCATAGTTCTACTACACGTTATTATTTATCTGCAACTTTACAACTTGTTACTTATTTTCCACAGTTTAATCTCCTCAGCCACAAGAMGTGATTGACAATGAAGGCTTGGCAGAAGAGAACTGCTACAGAACAGCAACTCAGGAATTRCCCAGTTGGAGAAACTTTCTTGAATGAGTACACACAGTAAGGTATTTGCTAAAATCCTGCTTTTGACCCTGCACACAAATGGCACTCAAATCCTCACTTCTTTTCCACCTTTCTTTGTGTATTAAAATCTCTCAGCCTGCTTGCTCCTCTATGCAAAACTACCAAGCTTGTACTTTGCTGTCTCACAAGCTTTGATAAATCCCCCCTATTTCCTTGAAAAACTGAAAACACAGTCTTTTAAAGCACTGTCTTTTCCCTGAAACTCTCAGGACCAGCAGAAATCCCTTCTGCACGTTCCAAAATGGTAATTTCTCAAACTCTGACTCCTCACACCCCTGTGATCAAGGCTCCAACAACTGTGCAGCTGAATTAATATGGGTTCCTACTTTCCTACACATCCTGCCTTCTTTCACTCTTTTACTTCCCATCTGATTCTGGTTCATGTCTTTCCCCCTGCCACATTACCCATCATCCACCTACGAGTATCAAATAATAACAGTCACCTTTCAAACCCCATCCCAGCCTCTGGCTTGCTCCCTGCAACTTCCTATTAAATGTATCTGTATCTGTTAGTCTATTAATTCAGTAGCTCTTAATATCTATTATCAAAATCTGTATCTCAACTTACAGGGCAACATTCAGTATGGCCACAAATGTGCATTCATAAATACATGAACATTTTTGATCCTGCTTTAAATATGTAACTCTCTATTTTATAAGCTGTAGTGAAAACAATTTTATATTTAGCAAAGCACCATTCCCAAAGAATGGATTATTCAGACAGTACTAAAATACAAATATTTCTCTAAAGAGAGGTGAAAAATAGTCATTTTTCACTGCAAATGAACAGTGAACACTTTTCACACAGAACTGAACATCATTTAATACATTATAAAACTCTTGGTCTATGTTAAAGGAATATAAGAGTATGTTAATGAATTCAAGGTTTTTGACTTTGGTTGTAGAAATTTATTACCTTGCAGACCCAAATGTTTTAGGACTGTCTTAAGGCAAGCAAAAATYCGTATTATGGCACTGTATTGACAGGTAGTGAAAATACATTTTCCTGATGCATTACTGAGATCGCTGAGAATTAATTATTTTTGTATAATAAAAAGGAAAGTATGCAAGCTTCAGTATTATCCCCTCAATACAGCAGTGGTGTGAAGATCAGCAAGAGATTACCTWTGTCACTCATCCCTTATTTAAATACTTTTCCAAACCTGCAATGTGAGAGACACACACTCAATCTCAGGATCTGGRAAGTTCATTTATTACACACCACTGCTAACAAAAAATATCCATTGTTTGTATGCAAGGCATTCAATGGCACACAGGAATTCCCCAGTCTCAATGCACCAGAACTAAATGAAGTTGATTTTAGTAAGCAAATCATAAAACTATACAGGTGGTGCAGAGGCCAATGCTATAGTGCTCACCCAAAGAGCAGACTGCTCTTATCTAGGAATAAAAGTAGAACAGCATTTGTATTACTTATTCTTCATGTATCATTTATTCCTTGTAAATGGAATCCATGTATTAACACCTAAGAGTGGTGTGAGACAGGAAAACAGTAAAATAAAAGCAACTCCTCAACATGATAAAAAGAAATACACAGAAAAAAGGCATCCTATCACATTTTAATTCTTGAGCTATAATAAAAAGTAATCAAGAAAAAAAGCTTGAGTTTCCTCTAAATTAAAACAACCCATATATTTTCTTTGAACCTTATAAAATAAGTTTTATTAAAAATCTCAACAAACATTATCTCTGCAGATCCATTATGAATGAAGACTGAGGAGTTTTCAATTCCTTGCACGTGTTCTCAAGTTGGGTTGACATYCACCACATTTTCCATGCAGATTTAGGGTTAGCATTTGTTTTGAAACTCTTCTGCAGTGACAATCCTCAGTGCACAAGGCTGTCTAACCCAACCTGCACAATTCCTTGGCTAAACAAARAAATCAGGAAGTTACCCACACAGACAATCCAATACTTGAGATGTGTCTTTCCAGGCAASGCTGAGCAACAGAAATGTTTCCAAGGAGTGTTTCAAGACATCATTTAGTAGTGTTTTGCCCAGAAGTGACTCTCTCCATGAACCTAATTCAGTAGGGAAGCAGAGGGACAACACCCAGCCAAGGGCACACTAAAGCACAGCTCACCACAGGCACTGTAAAAGCATGTTACACAACGCTTCCAGATCATCAAAATATTTGCATTTCCTGAAACACCTCAGCTGGCCCTCTTCAACATTACCTTTTCATGAATTTCTTGTGTAGACTGAGCATCACAAAATGCCACTGTGGCTACATCCTTCAGAATAGGCATTTCTACTGTGCAGTCCCTGCCATCCAGCAACGCTACCAAAGGGCGCGGGTGCATGGGCCCATTCATGATCGGAGGTCGAATGCCTGCAAAGAAACAGAGAACATTTGTTATTCAGGCCATGCAAATGGCATTAAAAACAGGTTATAGCTCATCTGGTTTATTCTGATGGCAGAAAAAGATTTCAAAGACTGAAGCTAATAAAACAGGAATATGTTTATGCTCAGCTGTCAAGCAAACACAGAAGACCTCATAAAGAAATGCCATGGTGGTTCAGAAGGGTGAACTTTGAAAGATGGATAAAATCACTGAGGGAACAGTAGACTTGTTCTTTAAAACTACATCCTTACTGCACTAATAAGAAGTGTCTGAGCAACCTTATTCAACCTTTTGGTTTTGATTGGATTCCACATCTTTGTGAGCTCTAGAGTGAGAAGTTTCTTGCCCAGGCTTGCAAGAGGAGTGGAGCTTATGGAATATCATAAGCAACTCAGTGAGGATTTGAGTATTCAATTTACATATATAATGGTGATTCTGCTGAGATTAAAATTTAACTTTAAAAGGCCTACAACAGCAAAATTTTCCATTTACTGAGGATCCAGTGTCCAAGTTTACAGGCAAATTGCTGATCTATGTAGGTCTGCTTAGACTTAACAAGTTTTACCMAACAGTTCTGTACAGCTTAGTCAAACACATCACACTTAATCCACTACTGAAAATTCTTACAAAACATGAAAAAAATGTCCCTCCCKAAATCAACATCACACTCTGAACACTGTGGAGTGACACAAGTTCAAGTCAAATATCTGGGAGAAGGAAAATCAGTCCAAACTGAAGGCTTAATTTACATCTTCTTTACAGASTCTAGAAATGAAAAGTAATCCCTAAGATATTTAGAGAGCATCTCTTTAACAATACAGATGCTATAAATACACAGAAGTACTCAAGGGAATAATATTAAACCATTACATTTACAAAAAGTAGTTAAGCATGGGTGGAAAAAAGGACTTCCTGAGGAGATAACGAAAGCAAAACAAACACTAAAGTACATGAGCTTCTTTCCACTTTTAAAATAAGAAGTTTTAAGCACTGCAAAGTGAATCAGGCTAGATATTTCTCGTATACAAATTTCAGCATATTTTTGTTGCAGTGTGAATTTTAAAGCATTGCTTATTTGCTTATTATAATCCAAGTTAGTCCAACACCAATGCAAATGACTGAGGTGCCCCAGTTAACATTTACAAGCAATCCCTGCATCTTAACTCCCAGCCTGTGTCAGAAAGCAAGTCCTGAAAGACTGGTATCTGCATTTCAAGTGCATGGAGAATCAATAGAATCCCAGCTGTACAAGGGATCTGATGACAAAACCCAGCTGCTGGGAAGAGAGGTTTTTACAACTCAACAAAAACAGCACCTAACTGGCCCCTGGGACCAGACTTAGGTCTGGGGCTGAAGGACAGCTCCAGAGACTGCTGCCTTCACAGTCCCTCTCAATGGCCCAGCCTGAACCCAAAAATTCCAKGTCCACCCCTAACCAGCTCAGTCCCACTACAATCTGGCATTTAAATCCTTAACCTATTGAAACAGTTTTATATCTGAAGACAAGAGAACGGTCACTACATTTGGTTCTTTTCTGTTCTACTTCCAGCATCTCCCCACATCTGATAACACCAATGGACTGACTGCAGTACTCTCATAATTTTTCAGATGGGGAAAAAACACCCACCAGCAAAGTTTTCCATGGAAATTACACTCTGTTGCAAAAACACCCACTCCTAACCTCTACTATGATAGACAAGCTTAGAAATGCTTCTGGTACACATTATTCCAGTAAAATTCAGCCACCAAAACTAAAGGGGAGACATTAATATGTAATTTCTGAAATCTGTGCATCTTAATAGCTTACTGTTCATACTTGTTTGAACCAAAAATGGCCACATAACCTTCATACAGACATTTTTAGTGAATAAACTCCATACCAGTAATGTGGTACAGGACACAAAAACTAGAATATAACTTATTAATGGAAAAATTCTATCTTTAATGGGGATTTAATTCTAAAACTCCATATTAAATTTACTTAAAAACATCCTAGGATAGAACATGTTATAGAGTTGTTAATATTTTTTCAAAAACAGTATATATAACAGCATTAATAAAATGCAATTATAKCTAGAAACAAATGCAAAAATGACATTGCAAGACCTCTTCAATTTGCTTAGAGGAACTGTGCTCACTCAACAACTGAAATGTTATGGTCATGGTCTTGTCAGGATGGCAAAGGCAGAACTTCAATTAACAAGTCTGAACGCTAGCTAAAATAAAATTTTAAAAACAAACAAACAAAATATTAAAAAAAAAGGAAAAAAAACCAAAAAACCTGCCAAACTGAGAAATTTGATACTGAAGTTGTTGCAGATGAATGAGCAAAAATATGGCACAGGTGATTCCCTTGGAGCTACAACTAAAGCACCTCTGTCAACAGCAGAGCACRTAGTCCAAACTCAAAAAAGTACATGAGATTAGAAACCCACTTCTATGAAATTTTTCTGACTAGAGCTTATCTCAAAAAAATCATGAACTGTTACAGCACTAAACAGAGCCTTTTCAGATAATGATTTCTCTAAAATACATAAAGGTGYGGTCTGGTTTTCCCCTCACACCAGTTTATCTAAGATTTCAACCGAGTTACTTGTGCAACATTGGTGCTAAGGGGAATGCCAGACCAAGCCCCAAAGCACAGGAACAGAAGTCAAAGAAACAACTAGAAGGACAAATCCTCCCTGAGAGAATCTAAGGCTTTTTAAAGAATCCTCAGAATTCAAATACATCCAGTGACCTTGACCACAAAAACCCTACAAACCTTYGCTTGCCAAAATCCTTTCTGAACTTCAGCACAGACTTCCTGTTGCACAATCTTTCTGCCTAAATATCCTGCTACTGAATGGCAGGCAGCAACTCCYCTCTTAGGTWWACTAACCAGAACTTCATCACAGTGRYAGTYACTATKTGAAGTCCCCATTTGGGAAGACATGGCTTCACTGTGAATCAGAACCTTTTGTACAAAAASYTTCCTCTTCCACCACCTCGATACRTTCTGCCTGGTTTTTATCCAGAAACCTCACTGTGCCTTTGGGTTTGGAGAAGACCCTTGGAGAGGCAGCAGAAAGCAATGTGTGTTTCAGAGCAGGGTTTTCCATGCCTGCATTTACAGTGAATAACGCAACTCTGTGCCAGAGGGAAGTAACTGTAAAGTGGTCAGAAGTGACATTCAACGTGACAAATGTGAAACTGATTYTAAAAAATAATTTAACTTAGCTGGCTTATTTAAGTATTATGGTATAGCATTTCACATTACACAGGTAACAAAGATTATACCATCCACCCCCACATCCTATAACCTTAGTTACAGGAAAACAATCTCAGTTTATCCTAACTCAAGACTTTCAGGAACCCCTACCAACCTGACATTTCTTAATCTGAGCTTGATTTCCAGGATCATGAATTCGATTTCTCAATGCTTTACAATCTTCAGTATTCTGAGGCAAAATAGCAGCCTGTCATTCCATCCTCATTTCCATGTCTTTAATTTTTCTTGCAGCCTCCTGTAATCTTGAACCAAAGCTTTTATACTTCTTATCCACTGCAACCTCTGTAGCCTGGATGATGTTCAAATTTTTACTAAAAATTAAACACAAACAATACATTAAAACAACATTAAGGGTCTGACTCGTGCTCACAGAAGGCAGGAAAMCCCAAAGTTAAAGCTTCTCACTGCATCTGTACCCTTCCCCCTATGGCTGCTGGCTTTCCACCACACCTGCTGTGCTGCCAGTGGCCATTAACATTCCAGGGAAACCAGTGGAGTGTTAAGACACAGGACAGCAGGTGTATTGTAAATACACCTACCTGRAAGGGTGGGCACCACTCACATGGCCAAGGCTCTGCCTGGGTGAGCAGGGCTGCAGGGACAGGRTGTGACCTCCAAAATCCCCATGCTGGAGGGTCAAGTGGTCAGTGGGTACCAGAGATGGAGTGAGAAGCCTTAACTCTGAACTTGATGGTTTTGCTGGGTGYAAGTCAGGCCCTTAAGGTTATCTAAATGTATTAAAGAAAAAACCTAACACTTTCCCAACAGSTCTAMTCCAGCTGTTAGTCTGGGGTTTYTGCCCTGCCCCCATGTGGAAATAATCTGGTRGGGAAGCTCTTATCCCAGTAACAGCTACTGTGCCAGTGGCTGCTGGAATTTTTCTAAATTAATACCAGGTATAAGGTGCAGAGACAGAGAGAGCAGCTGTCCTTAGGCAGCAGCTATTCACCATGTGGCTCACAGCACAGTGCCTYTGCACAGCTGCAGTCTGGACTAGCTCTCCTGGAAAARACAAAACCTATCAAAACCTCATTCTAGTCCAGCTCTTATGGAAATAAACTTGGGAGCGGAAAAACCAGTTTTCAGCTGCAGAACCTGAGAGGAGGCCAGCCCGGTGCACAACTGCCTGTGGGTCCCACAAACAAGGGGATTAACAAGCTCATCATCCAGCTTTGCAACCAGAACAGGAATGGAAGGGCCATGAATTATGTTACCTCGACACCTTTGACAGAATGGGGATTTACAAYTGATCAGACCAACYTGASTAYAAGATGTATTTTTTAAACTGGGAARAAGTTACCTAAGCAGGGTAGTGTCCTCCTCCCTCCCAAATCCAATCTGCATCTTCTGCTCCTTAAACCAAGGTTTGTGCTACACCCCAAGGGGAGAAGCCAATGCCATTGGGCATCATCAGCACTGCAGGGTAAGAAAGCTCTCCCTGACATAATCCAGGCTGTTMAAATGTATTTTAAACTTTTTGCAAAACAACCTTTTATGGTACAAACTGACAGCAATTGAAGCAATCATTCTGCCCAAATACCAGAGATACAAAGGATGTTGCCATGGTTTACTGACATTAGAAAATGTACTAAAATGCAGAGCTATCAAATTAATGATCAACAATGTAAATTTCCCATTTTTGCACTGCTGATTAACATGACATCATTAGGCTGAGGAGTGTCTCATGTAAGGCACACATGTTACAAKTAAGGGACACTGTCAGATTTGTAGGCCCAAAACTTGACCTACCTTTCATTTCCTTAAATCTGTTTGCAAAGTCCATGTAATTCTTTAAATGTGTTTTTCTTTTTTCAAAACAAATGCTTCAATTCTTTTTTCTGAAAAACACATCAATGCCAAAAAGCACAACACTTATCAGTAACCCTATAATCACAAACCAAGAGGMACATGAAATGGAGGACAACAGCCTGGCACCAGAGTTTTCCTGTCACTGATCATTCTTAAAAGTGCAAAGATTAAACAAGGAAGAAAAATCCCTTGATAATGTCCTTTTCAAAGACTTTGTGGCAAAAGACTTCCTTTATACATTGTACAACATCAAAGTGATTTCGTTTTTATAACAGAATGCAAACTAATGAAAAATCTCATGACCTGAAAATGACAGCTTGGACATTCAACTAATTTATAGTCTTGCACATGTAACGTGAGACTAACCCTTTTGGCATTTACCTTTATTTTATATTCTCACCTCGGTGTAAATTCAGTGAGAGCTGTCACTTATTTACCATAAACCCTCACAAAAATTTGCATTATTTTCAAAAAGAAATGCTAGTATTAATTCAAGGAAAGAATGAGTTGTCAAGCAAAAAATATCCTCCTCATAACACGAACACAGAAGCTGTTATGAATTAGATTTGCCAATATGCACTATTAAAATTCCTAGAAACCCCATACTTAAAAACGTATTTTAAAGTTCCTGACCTATCATGCAGTTTGACATTTTGGGCTGTTTTAGCAGAATCATTGTTTTGTGCACCATAAATCCAAGTTCAAGATACTGAGATTCAAGTTGGAGCAAAACCCTAAGAGCAGTCAACTAGAAGTAAAGTTTAAAATACAACTCAGGTACAAGGATCAGTGAAAAAGATGCAAGAAAAAAAACCCTACATTTATCATCCTTCAGTATTTTGCTATTCAGCATATTTAGATGCTGAATATGCAACACAAAAATCTCATGATTCCATCAGAATCTGAGCCAACACTTTTTGCTGCTGCCTTCAAGATGAGCAGGATGCAATTTCCCATGATTTGGGATGCAGGATTGGAGGCAGGCACAGGGGAGAATACTTTTAAATAAAGAACACCAGCATGGGACAAAAGCRACAGCCACCCTCAGAAGACTGAATTAGTTAGCAGATTAAATTTCATTTCCTCCTTTTCTCATCTCATTTAATGCTTCTAACTATATTTTCTAAGATTTTAGGAGCCTGCTGCAAGGCTTATTAAAATTTAGAGGGACAATCCCAAACTGATTTTCTAAGTCACAAGAYGGACTTCACAGTCCACAGGCAAAAGCAAACTGAGTGCAAAGCACTTAAAGGACATGTGCAGCCCCTGTGGAAGTCCCCAGGGCTCAGAGGTTAACACTGAGCACACTGGGATTTACTGGAAGCACACAGTGGGTGAATACTGCTGGTATCTAYGTTTTTTATTTACCTGAACTCAGTAAGAACTAGTCATCTTCCTTCTTTTCTTTTGAATTTGCAGGAGACCAAGAAAAATACAAGTGGTTTCCTGTGCTGTGTTGACCCAGTGATGTGCAGAGCAGTCACAGCCAGCTGTATCCTCCTGTTAATTGGGAAGGCTGAAATGTGCCCAGAGCTCTGCAGGGACACTCACGGCTCATTCCCTGACACAAAATGTAAACCCAACACCACCACTGTGTAATTACCACAGCCCTCCATGTGTGTAAGGTTTCTGCACACATCACACCATTATTTCACTACCTGTGAGAAATGAGCCTGGGCACCCAAGCAATCACTGCAGCAGAGAACACAACAGCCTCAGCACAAACTATTTGAGATTACTCTCTTGTTTCTTTTTCCCTTTTGGTAAAATAAAACCTGTTTAGAAAATTCTACTTTTCCCTGCTGCTACTAAACCTGAATCATGATTCCTCATTACTTTTCCATACTCACACAGCAAGTCAACTTGCCATTCTCAGGACATTATTCTGACAACCATGAGGACATGGGGTTTAACTGTGTTTTTTAATAGTAAACCCTAACCAGTCTTTTTTTTTTTTTTTTTAATCTAGTAATTTTGCTCTTCCTTGTCTAATACCTGTCAGCATGCACACAAAATCCTAAGTGCCTGTCAGGGTACAAAAAACCAAACATTCCACAAGGCACATCTTGAAAGCCTTTGATCAGAAATAATGTTCTGTTAAGGAGAAACAAAATAATCTGGCAACATTTTCTATTACTACACATGTACTTCACGCATCAGTGTGAAGACTGGATTTCACATCTGTCAAAAAATTACTCAAATTACATATTTGCAGCATGCTGTAAAGATATGCCTAATCTTAACTAATACTTTTCAAAATAAGACTGAAAACAGTATGAATCACACCTATTTAATGTAAAATAAACAAGCAGTAACAACACTATGCACTATGGTAAAATGTTTTAATTTTCCATCACCATTTAAAAAGCTAAACAAATTATAATACTCAGTAACAACTATATCAAGTACCAAACAGAGAAAGTTTAAATATCTGCAATAAAACACACATAAAAACCAACGTTGGAGYAGTGTTGTTGTTTCAAGTAACAGATACATGAAAGCAAACTCCAGACATTTTAAAGGACTGAGCTCTCCTTGGATGTGCCTGTGCACAGTGAGTATTTACCTGTTTCAAATATCTTTAGCTTTATTAAGTAATAAGTAAAGGAAGGGGAGGATAAATAAATTGGCAGCAGTGGAGCTGTTCACTCACATCAGTCTCAGATTCTGAGAAATTCTGGGCTAAGACTGCMAACCCTGTTTGTTATTCCACAGGTTTTACAGTGACAGTGGAATGCCCCTSCTCACACATGCTGTGGCAAAAGCCACAATAAACTACGTGGTCACTTACAGGAATCCCTGCAGTGAACTTGGGGACAGCACCTACAAATTAAGACCCAAYGAACTTGAGAATTATGACTCTCAGCAACCACGTCTGCCCACAACTATGGACATCAATCTCCCAGTTCCTGATGGGGCAGCTTCTCCAAAATACAGAGCTGAAGGCATGAATCAAGCCTGCATTACAGATGTTCCCACAATGCACCATATGTTGGGTATATATCAGAATATATCTCCACTTTCCTCTTCCCCCAGGACAGTGACCATGGAGCTGGTTGATTATGGTATCTGGGGGGTGACCAACCCTAATAAGTTCCCAAACCCTTGTTTAAAATACAACTGAGCTTATACTTCAGACCATAAACTTTATTGGTGGATGGGTGTGACTTCAAAAAAAAAAAAAAAAGGCAGAAAATTCCTGCTGGCAGAAACTGGAAAAACAATCTGTTTCAGTAACTGCACTAGGAGCAGAATGATTAACTCCCTGAGCCATTCCAGCAACACAGATCATGCCAAGACTTACTAAAACACTTTCCACAGAAGTGGTACTGGAGATTTTTAGGCACATACTGAGGAGATAAATAACACCAGACCAGAACAGATTGGCAAAAGAGGGCTGTGCTGCACATGAAGTGCATCAGTAGCTCTCAGCCTCACTCCTTTACCCATGTATTCAATAGAAAGCATGCAACCATTGACTTTCCATTTTACATCAAGTTAGAGCCAGCATCTTGGCTGTGATTTTGATAAAAGTTCTACAGCCACCACATAATGGTAATTTAAAATGTAATTCCCTCAAGGAATGAGTCTTGATGTACCCATGACATATGCATTTGAAGTATGAAGGAAAGAAGAAGAAAACAATTTTTTTTCCTCTCACCCAAGAATGTTACTCTTATAGCAAAGTTATTTTATCCCAGCAGGCTTGGGGTTTTTCATTTGTTTTACTTTGAACCACTGCCTGAGCTGGAAACATGCTCTGGGAGAAAACACCACTTTTTAGCTTTGTCATAACTGCTTTCAGAGTATTAATTTCACATTATGTTTTAAAGACACTGCCAAGAATTTATTATAACATAAAATTTCTGAATGCAGCTTGTGCTAATGGCTCCACTCTGTGCTCTTTTCTCATATTTTAGATGTTGTACAGAATGCTGTCTCTGAGAAAGAAACCAAATAATCCAAGTGGAGCCAACATCAAAGGCTTCCTTCATTCTGATCCCAAACACTGAAAGCAATTTCTCTAACAGCACACTTGTACTTTGACCCAAGAACGTTAAACTACTACCTGGGACACTCCTTATTTTCCTTATCAARAAGTCTGAAGATAAGCAAGTGTGGGGCCTTGGATAACCAAATTATTTTCACAAGGTTTATTTTTTTTTTTTCTTGAGGTCAGTAGAACACACTCCCAATGATACTAAAAATAACAGTATGGRAATATTTTATATATGGAATGCTGACATCTCCAATTTCTTTGGAGTTAATTCCTTAACTTTTCTTTTTATTTTGGGAAAGTATCAAATATGATGCACTATCCTCTCAGCTGAACATCATGATGCTGCGTGTCAGCAATTCTTACAGTGAAACAACAACAACAAAAAAATACTGTGACTTGTTTAGGGATGGGAAGAAAGGAGGAAAGCTGGAAACTCAAAAAAACAAATATACATACACACACACAGTCCAGATGAGCATAAGTACAACAGTTCAATTCAACATAGAATTAAGGATTCTGGTACATGAGGATAATAAACTCCCTCAAGTTATACTTCATTATGTTCTTCTGAAAACCAAAGCAACTCTGGCTAACACTGAACCTTTGCAAAGACTCCTTAAAGCTCTTTTTTCTTTCTCCCTGTCTAGTTCCTCCCACAGCCTCTGACCTCTGCTGTTCTCTGTCAATATTAAGAAAATGGCTGATGATGATTACMAACTAAAGCACAGTGTTGTTGTAAAACTGAGAAAATTCAGAGTACAGTGAAATCAAAATCCTGYACCTCCCATCCAGGGTCCTCTACAACTTAAATAATCAAGCTTAAACAAATAGCTTTTTCTAAAAAGATACTCATTTTGAAGGTAAGCAAACAGGATGTATAAAAAATGACAAGCTCACTGAGAACCAGCCAGTAACAACAGTCAAACTGCCAAATAAAACAAGCAGTTTAAGGCAAAAGCTGGGTTTATGTTATCGTGTTACATTTAATCATAATATAAYCAAAGCACATGATGTAAGAGAGCTGTTCTACTGAGCTTTTCTTTAAGTAGAAATTTGAGTTTCAATTACAAAGGCTCTGGTCTCAACATCACAGTTAAAGCTGCACAGAAAAACAGTTCAAATTGGGMGTTATTTCCATGACTTGATGAGAGAAGCAAAATATTTCTTCCCACACGTACCACATGCTGAAGGGGCTTAGGGAAGGTTTTTGAATGTTTTAAGATCCTTCTGATGGTGAAAAGCCAGAAATGTTTAAAAATTACCTATATTTGCAATTTCTTACTAGGCTTTATAGTTTCTTTYAGTCTCTGCAGTTYAACAACTTTCAACTTGAAAAGGGTCCATSCACATGCACTAAAATGCTTTGCAGATAATTATAAATTTTTCAGGGCACAAGCCTTGTTCTGTCTCTGTAAATTGCATAAAACATTTATCAGTGCTAGAAAACATCAGTTACAGGGGAAGCATTATATAAGGAATTATTGAATCCATTATTTAGAGTTAGAGAATCTTAAGGCAAAAGGGTACTCATCACTCTCAACATGGATTTCTTGCCACATTGTCTCTCTGACTGTGTATTCTTGGTGTGATTGAGTGCTTGTATTCTGGAAAATGCATTCACTATCACATTTCTCTGTAAATACAGTTAACATGACAGTTCATAGTTTTATTCTAGCCTGTGTGGTTTAGCCTACAAAAAAAAAATTTGCTCCAGCTCATGTGCCTGCCAATGTGCAGGCAGAGACATTTACAAAATCTGCCCACGGCACATCTGTGCGTCACACAAATGTCATCTCCCCCTCTCCCAGTGACAGCCTTGGACTTCTGCAGTGACACACACTGTGAAAAACACACAATTACAAAAAATGGACCTCTTCTGAAACAAAATACAGACTGACAACAGCCGGAGAAGCAATTACATTGGTCTGATTTTCATTCAATTGGATGTAGTAAAAGAAAAATCCCCAAATAAGAAACGTTACTCTRTGATTTTTCTGTGTTTTTGAAACCAGGAACAGGAGGGATGTCAGTAGCAGGATAAACAGCAGTGTGCTGAAAGGCTGCAGGAGCACTCTATTTCTGCAAGCAGACAGGAAACACATTACTTGGAATTTTATCATTCAAAGATAATCAAACCATCACTGAGCTCATGTAAAGTAAACTTGAAACTCATTCTGTAGTTCAGAAAGTGGACAGGGCATAGGGAAAGATGCTGGAAAACGAGTTTAACTGCTTCCWACTGGCTGTGATTTCTGAAAAATTGGGAGAAAATGACAGCTGAGAGCTTCCCCAGTGCAATACAACAGCTATCAGWTAACTCCCAGAAACCAAGAAACCATCAGGACTATTTTCCAGAACATCACAGAAGAACATGAAGCTTGAATCCTTGACCTTGGGACTGAGACAGAGTTACAGGTCTTCATAATATGTTATTTTAACTATTTTCTGGATATAAAGCAAACCAAATGTGTGCAGGTGTGACACTGCAAAAGTAAAAAAAACCCGAAAAACTAGAAGCTAGTTATTACTTCTGCTCCCTCACTTTGGCTACAGCCACTCTCCTTATGCTTATTAGGTATTTTGACAGCACAGCAATTATTTCAGAAGAAACTGTAGCTTTTAAAACATTTTCATCAATCTTTTCATTTGTTCTGTCCCTCTGGGTCAAGACTGTCACCCCAGCTACAAAAGGAAGATGAAAAACAAGAGCTGAGAATACCAAATGAAATCTGAAAAAGAACTCTTTGTGATGAAAATTGTGTATCAATGAGTAGCCCAGATGAGAGTAATTTATTTCATCTGCACTGTAAACCAGATTAAAATAAGGTACATTCAACCAGTGATTAAACAGGTGCTGGTCAACAAAATAAATGTTTTAAGAAGAAACTCCACCTGTGCCTTCTTTTTTTTTTTCAAATAATGAATTAGCCTTGTGTCCTTATGAAGTCTATCCCATCACAATACATTGTGAAATGCGACCCTCAGGCTGAGGTAAAATCCTCAATTTAATCAGAGCTATACATCCCTTAAACCTTAAGTTAAATACTTCACATAAAGATAATTAAACTTTTAGGTCAAAAAAAATTTGAAGGACAACATGACTAGCAGCTTAAATCTCTGGGAGGTCTGACAAGGACCCACAACAGAATTTGGGAGAGCTTTCCACCAACAGGAAGCATTTGATTTCAGTGAGTAGTCTACCCACCTCTGGATAAATGAACTTGAGAAGGGACACCAGCCACACTCAACATCTGGTTAAAGAATGAAAAGTATGTAAGAAGCTGTGGTGGTTACTGAAAGTTTAGTTCCAGAAAGAATATGAAAGAAGAGTTCAATCTGCACCAGAACCATTACAATTCAGTATGGGGATTGAGTGAATTAACAGGGGGAGATTTCTGCTCAGTGTTTGTCTGCAGCCCCTCCTGGGCCAGGAGCACCATCAGGCATTGCAGGGAGGGATGGGGAGGGAAAAAACCATTTCAGTGCATCCTGTCACCAGTCACTCTGCAGTGCACCAGCAGTGGTGTGGGACCCATTTTCTTTTTCAAACAAACACGTTGAGAGAATGAGGGTGGGGGTTGAAGGGAGGAAGGAATGGTTTTATTCTGCAYGATGAGATAGTGTCACACAGGAAGTGTCAAGGCCCAACTTCTTCTCACAGCTGCACTCTGATTAGTGAAAATCTGGTCTGTAAACTGCTGTAAAAAGCCCTCATCTGCTGTACAAGAAAACCACTGGCAAGTAACTWCAAGAAAGCTCTGAACAGTTTCAATAGATGGGTTTGGCACGAAGAGAAATCTCTCCTTTCCACTGAAATTATTTAAAGAAAATATGAAATGCAAAAATATGGGGTTGCACCTAGAGGGACTGGTTTGTTTTGTTTTACAGTTCTTTTTTTTTTTTAAGTGTCCAGAGGGAATGAGCAATATGGTTGCTGAGTAATGCCATGACATTCRTAACATAGGGCAAGTGGCATGAACAAAATATTTCTAACCTGCAGGTCTGTAGTGCTCTCACTGAAATCTGTTAAATGTTGCACAGACTTACAGCTTTGAAATTGAACTGTGTGTACTTTAACTTAGAGAATAAAGAAAAAGCAGTTCAGTACTACACCCAAACAGGTCAGATGAACTGAYTGTTTATTAAACATGTAAAACTGAGTTATGAGCAGTATCAACTGGATTTGTTTTGCACACTCCCTAATAAATGATTAGTGAAACAAAGTGTCTGAAGCCTGGAACAGGATGGAGAAGAATAAGCCAAAGTACATGAATTCAAATCTTATTTTTATTCTGCATATCCAATCTGTACAAAGCCCTTCAGACAAAGGTCTGGAGCTGTTAGGAATGAGATTAAATCCCATCCTAAAGAACCTGAAAGCAACTACAGGGAAAACAAAAATTCTGCAACTGCTTGTAACAGATCTTAAATTAGATAGTTATCAATAGTTAAAGAAGTATTTATTCAGACAGAGTTCCAAATCTCTATAAATGTAAAMAAATACTAATAGCCTAACTACTTTCTGTGAACATGTGTGGTAGTACTACCTGTTTTTCTCCAAGCAGCAGTCGCTGCAGGACACGATCACAGCACCATGAATGCTCCAATATAAAAGAAGCCCAGAATGTGACTTTTGCCAGTATCAAGGTATTTCAGGAACTTCAAACTCCACTAACTAAAATCACAAAATATTCATTAAATTATTCCCTTACTTTTGTCAGTACTGATCAAAGCAAATCTCTAACTTTTTTTCCCCAGTGAAATGCCGTGAACTCCTAGAAGAAAACAGGGCACTGTGCCAATAATAATTAAAAAAAAAGAGCAAAGTCAATAAATGAAACAAAAACTGGGTGGTGTCATTTTGCATTATTAAAAAATGTTGCTATTTTCTGAGCATAAACTAAGTTTTGGTGTTAGTCTTTGTTTTACTGATTCTGCTAAGTTATGTAAGTATATATATATGTATAAAAAAAACATTTTCTCAAGTATTGTCTTTCTAATACAGTGCACATAATGCAGTAACTTTTTTTTCTCTTCCTTTAAGAGTACATTTTTCCTTGTAAGACAGAAGACTGATAATTTRCATTGCATCAGAAAGCATGCACATATTAATTATGGGGAATGATGAAGAACATAAATGGTTTCCATTTTCACACTCAAAAACAAGTACCTGCAAATTAATGCTAAAAGCAACTGGCCTATAAAAGGAGCCATGTTTCCATGCCAACTGATCACAGAAAGATATATAATTCAACAAAAAATGAATAACCTACAAAACAAGAAAATAAAGAGCAAGCAAAAGTGCTGGAAATCAAGATCCTGACCATACCCAACTATTTTACAAGAACAGCAATGAACAAAAATGAACAAAACAATTAAATAGCAATTTAAGATGTGAATGGTGTGCAGCTAATGGCATTCCATCATTACAATACTTCTAAAAGCTGTCAGTCTCTAGCCAAGAAAAACAGGATCCAGAACACTTCTATTAAGGAGGGAACATCTGTACAATTCTTMCTGAGGTTTCACAGCTGGTGGACACAAAAGCACCAAGTAACTTTTCAGTGCACATCTTTCATGAGGATTTTAATTTTTTTGTCCTTCAGGCCTTGCTCCCAGAGTTGTTCTGGGGTCCCTCAATGACTCCAGAGTGAGGCTGGTGCTGCCTGGGTGCTCATTGCAGCATCACGCACACGGGGAATGGGCAGCCAGGTATCTGCACACAAGCTGCTCACGTGGCCACGTGCACACATTTATCTGATGTCATTCAATTTTTATCTGTCTACGAGCAAAATTCAACTACCCAGCTGATGAAACCGTGCTACCACTAACAGTACTACAGCAAACAAGTTCATCAAGTTCATAAATAGAATCATGGGATATAGTCCACACATTCAGATTTCTGTATGGACAAACCATACAGAAATTAGTTTCAAGCAAGGAAACTTARAAATACTGAATTGACAAAAATGCTACTGGATCTAAATATAACTAGTTCCAAGATACTGACATGTAGATGCAATAAAACCAGCAGTTTAYGTTCTTTAAACCTCAAGAAATAAATTRCCCCAACTAAAAAGGTCCATAAACYYTGTGTTCTAAATGAATACAAACTGAAGACAGGACAGTCAATTTCTGTTTCTTAGTATGCCKTTATTTTATCAAGCAACAGTGCTTTTCTTCCTATTTAGCTCTTCAGAACATATTAGAAGTCATCAGAGGTTTAAAACAGATAAAAAATTATGACTACAGAGCTGGAAGTYGGAAACACCACCACGAGTGCATTTCAGTCCATTGGAATTTTACTGTTCTGTCGCTTTCTGCAAGAGTAGAGAACAGACAATTACAATTGCTTGTACCCACCCAAGTGACTTCATATTTATGTTAACACAGAGGTTACATGACAATGGGCCTAAACACTGCATGGAAAAATGCAAAGTTCACAGAAAATGATCTTTAGTARTTTTATTTATGAGCCTCAGTCTGCGTAGGGACTTCAATGACATCAGTGGATGAAAGAAAATAATTATATGCTATGTTCCAGCTTATCTAGATAGCATGAAAGATTAAGGGTTTCAGACTTTCTTCCTCTGTCTATTCAGAATTTACCAAGAACTGAATTTTTAGATGCGACAGTTGCTTGCTGACCTTTTAAACAGGCATTGATTTTTCTAGGAAAAGCTCTGCTCTTTAAGGGTAAAGTGTATGTATTCTAGTAGAAAATATCTAAGCTGAGAAGTTTTAAAGTCACCAAGATGCTTTTTTTTTAAAAATAAAACCCATGTTTACACCACAGCTCAGAAAACCATACAGTAAGTGTTCAGCATCCCTGAAATTGTTTAGGTCTCACTACATTTCTCCAACCTTTCCCTAAGGCTGGCCACATCCAACTGACTGCATTTCTGCAGTTCTTGTATAATCTGAAAAGTGACAATTCAGCAGTGAGGAGAGGCCAGGATTTCTGCATCTTTCTTCAAACTATTGCTTTTAGGCTTACACATTAAATTCCTGTGTGGGATCCTTAAGGAAATAAAAAAGACACTATTAAAAAGAAAAACCTACACTCAGGCTCAAGACACACTGACTATTCCCAACTGATAAAACTCCATTTGTAAAGTTCACGTACATCACAATAACCTTTGTGGCATGCCAACTCTTCAGAAACTCCTGAACTACAAAGATATGAATTCCAACAGGGGGAAATTATTTTAATATCAATGTGTAATATTACAGCAGTTACAAAACAGCAGCAGCACCTGAAAGCTGCCTGTGCTGTTGGCTGGCTGGCAGTACCTGCACTCCCAGCTCCACACTTCCCTGATAATTAATTCCTGCTATGTTTTGGAAGGACCAGGAGCRGCAAAGCTGAGCAAGATGAAAGGTCAGTTCAGCTTCTCACACCTTCACCTCTTTTGATCTATTGTCAAAGAATCTCTTCTGTTCTACAAACACCTTTCTATTTTGTGGAGCCTTCTGAAAGTCAGTTTTATACTGATGACATCGTTTCACTACCATGGATGAAATCATCCACAGAGTACATGGATTTTTCTTGCCTTGGGCAAGATCTTAAAAGGCAACAGAGCAGAAGACTCCATGTTATTTAAATATGAAGAGAAGAACAATAATGAAATAAAGAAAAAATAAATCATTTTCAACAGAGCAACAACTGGAAGGGCTAACAGCAACAATTTCATGTTCAGCAACACTTCTTAGCCTTGGCCAGCACTGTCTGTTTATATAACTGSAAGAAAGAATGCTGCCCTGAACTTGCCCATTATCCCACAGAAAAGGTATTGTGGGAATGTTAGCTTTTACCTGGCTAACTTCCAGATGCTGGCAGGAAAAARACGCCCTTTTAAAATTTCAGTCAACTGAAAAATACTCAACATGTTTTGCATTTTACAATTATTCCAAATTATGTATAAACCAACATAGGCCTTGAACTAAATTCATATAAAATTGTCATAATARGATGATGGACTGCTGTGCAAAAGAAGGAATTGAGGGGTCTCACAGCCAAACCAAACAGCCAGTACTGTATTTCTCAAATCACAGCAGCTTTGCTGAAAGCAGGCACATTTCTAGAATAGCAGAAATGTTTGCAATGTCCATAAGAGCACTTGCTGGACATTGAGAGCAGGAACTAAGAAGAAGTGGCATCCCAATTTCAGGAACACAGYCCAAGGCTGTGATGCTGAGCTGGCAACATGTGACCAAGATGTCACTTGAAGCCTGCATTCTGCCATACAGATAATGAGAGAGAAATRCATCTTGCTATGCAACCAATACCTGCACGGGACCCATGGAACTGCAACACAGAAGAATCACCGAATTGTTTAGATTGGAAAAGACCTCCAATATCATGAAGTCCAACCTGACACTGCCAAGGCCATCACTAAACCATGTCCCAAGTGCCAAACCTACAGGTCTTTTAAGTATCTCCAAGGACAGTGCCTCTACCACTGCCCTGAGCAGCCTGTCTCAACGCTTCAGAGCTCTTTCTGTGAAGAAATTTTTATTTAATATTAGAAATATTTATTTAATATTTAGACTGGATATTTAATATCCAGTCTAAACCTTATCATATAGGTGTAAAAGTAAGTCAGGTCTCACCTCAGCCTCCTTCTCTTCAGGATAAACAACTGCACACACTTCAGCATCTCAGTGTCTTCTTTGCAGTGAGGGGGCAACARAAACACAGGATTCGAGGTGTGGCCTCACCAGTGCTGAGTACAGAGGGACAATCAGCGCCCTGGTCCCACTGGCCACACTGCTGCTGAYAGAGCCCAGGATGCCACTGCCCCTCTTGGCCACCTGGGCATGTCATGGCTCATGTTCAGCCACTCCTGACCAGCACCCCCAGATCCTTCCCCACTGGACACTTTCACCCATTGTGCCCCCAGGGGGCTGTTGAAGCCCAAGGGCAGGATCTGCATTTGGCCTTTGTGAACCTCAGACTCTCAGACCTACCCAGATCCCTCTGCAGAGCCCTCGTGTCCTCCAGCAGGTCAACACTCACACCCAACTCAGTGTCATCTGAGGACYTGCAGAGAGTGCCCTCAATCCTCTCATCCAGGTCATCAGTAAGAATATTAAATCAAACTGGAAAGAACCAAGCACACTAACTGTGGACTTGAGAAGACCCCAACACAAAATGAGCAAAAATCCCCTTCCTGCTTTCAACAGAAGGCATTTCTCTTGCTCTTTTCCATCTGGCACTTCAAGTAGCTGTCTTTACTTAACAGTCATCTTGAAGTTTTTAATAAGTCGTACAATGTGCAAACTCAAACTGAAAGAAATTATCCCTTACTTCTTCTCTTCCGAAATTCAACTGTTCAGTAAAAACAGCTCACAATCATGTCTGTGCTCCAAGCCTTTCCATCCCACAGGAGCAGGGGTACTCTGTGCTGACACCATCCCCATWCTGCAGTGCACAGCACATGGAGCTGCACTCCCCACTCACCAGTACTCTGCTGCATCATTTGCATGCCTGTCCTGTCCAGCTAATTGGTGAAATCCAACATTCAAATATACAGGAAGGGTTTTCACTGTTTGAAGGGGAAGAGCTTGAAGGAAATTACATTTTTAATTTGGAGAAAGCAAGCCCTTCAGCCACAGCATGGTGTTTTGCACGGTGTTGTGTTCAGTCAAGCCACAGGCTGTCTTTTTAATAAGTGCATTTACCTTAAGCCAGTTCACAAATGAAAGCTCTCAAACTGTTTCCATGCAGTAAGACACAAAAAAGATCAACCAAGCACCTACTCAGAGCACCACTAACTAAAGAATCCTACTCTAATTTGGTGCCATTTCCAATAGATCCCACAGTGCTTTYCCAGGTAAGCTCACCATCATTTGCATGCACACATGCAGGGTGGGACTGGGCACAGAAAAATTAAGTGAATTTATCCAGGTCACTTCTGAGGCTTCTCACAAATGTGACAGAATCCCCATGACCATCTGGGCCATTCCACAGCCACTGCTACCACTGCCATCTCTGCTCCCCTCTCTCTTCCAATTCCCCTGGYAATTATTAGACCACATTTGCCCTGAAAGTAAGTACCTGCACTTAACTTCAGTACTCAACTAAGATTTGTAGTGACCAGAAACTTCTACAACAAAGAAGACAAACAAACAAACCACAACAACAACAAAACCAACTTCAGAAAGGTGACTCAGTTTCATGTAAGACATTAAATGCCTAACAGGTCCTTCAGTGATGTTCCTTTTATAGAGAGGTACAAATCCCACATAAAGCAGCTGTATTTATGCTCAAGTGTGCTTCAAAACTAGAACACACATGCCTAACAATGTCATTGCAAAGTACAAAGTAATTTGGTTTTCCTGATTCCTAAATATCTTAATGCAAATGTGAAATAAGCTTAGCACACTCAGTCTCACTTWAAAAAGAATTCAAACAGGCTTGCACYACYTTAACTAACTTGATTTAAAATCATACTTAAGTAAATGCACGCAGTTTTCCAAGTATTATGTGGCTGTGATCAAAGACATCTTAGATRGAACAGGTGAGGTTGTTTACTATTTATAAAAACAATCACTGTTTAATCTTCTTTTTAGAATTAGTCTTCTAAAATGGAAACTAATTTTTACTAATTCTCTTTAAAAATCTGAGAGAGAAGTAGATGATTTTGGACATCATTTTTTCCTGCACAAAGAAAGAAAAATCCCCTTCTGCCAATAAATCTTTAGAGCACTTCAATAGCTGCTGGAATTGTGTAAACCACACTTTGGAATATTCATCATTTCTATGAGAGAATATCCCCAGGACAGCAAAAAACCCCAAACTTTATTTTCAATTTCTTAGGAGTTTTTTTTTTTTTTTCCCTTGACTGTGGGTCTAAGAAAATAGTTTCTATTTATGTATTTGTTAACAGATTTTTAAATATATTTTTTAAACAAAGCCACAAAGCTCAGAAAAATCACTAACAGAATTWAACAGACTTAAAAAACAGTTCAGAGGGAAGATGGTAGCAAAGTTATGAAAATCAATGCAAAACTGCAATATTCCCAGTACTTCAAGTCCTCAATTACCCCATGCAAGACACTCTTTTGTACTTTCTTTACTCACAGGACTAAGAAAATAAGACTCATGATTTTGGAGAGTTCCCATAATCCTGAGTCTTTCAACTGAGTGGCAGAACTTGCTCCTCAACTCAAGTAATGAAACAAACCAATCTTYGAACAAAATTTTAGYAGAAGTGTTACCCTGCAATAACTCRGGTTTAGTGYGGAGGATGCAGCCAGAATCCTTTCRATTTGTGAGCCCACTCCAGCTCCCATTGATACCAACAGGAAGCKGAATAATTTAATGTCCTGCAGGATCCTTATCTGCTAAGGCAGGAAAAGTTGTGCCTGCAGCTTGCTGTTCTCCTAATTCCTACTACAAACCTTTTCTGTTTCTTTCTCTAAGGAGATGGTTCTCACTGCTGAATACACAATGCTGGTTTTAAATTTTAGATGGCTGCAGGGKGGTCATGAGACAAATGCCAAGAGTATTTGCACACCTCTCTATTTACAGTAAGGAGRAAAATCATATGGATTCAAGGATTTAAAACACGGGATCTTTTGAATATAGACATGTGAAGAGAAAGCCTTGAACAGAAGTCTGTGAAATACAAACAACATACATAACCAGACCCAAAAGGCAATGTATTGTGAAACCTTTCAAAACCATACAATACTATAGGAATTAAGTAAACTTCAAACTCCCCTGCAATACTCTCGTCATAGCTAATTTGTGATTTCCTGTACACTCAGTACTAACAGCACAATGGAGCCTCTATTGTGGGCCTCCTCCCACAAGCTTTTAAAAAATGCAGGACATTCTTTTTATCTACACTGGCGTGGCTAAAATACCTCGAGCTCCACAKAGATAAATGCTCATTTGAAACGCTGCTGCTGCTCACAGAAATAAAAAATGAAAATGTGCTGCATGATGGTGCTGAGTTTAAAGTTCACTTTAAACACTTTAAAGTTTAAAGAGGATCAGTATTGTGGTAGCTAAACCACTGACCATGGATCTCACAGAGGGCAGATGAAAGGAATCACTTCAGTTTTAGGGTAACAAGAGAAGATTCCACACTGGGAATTGAGAACTCTCTGCAAGTTCTACACAATTCAAATCAGCTTTGAGAGTCCAGCAGGAAATGCAAAAAAAAAAATGAATGAAAATTTGACAGAATTCGTGGGATAAAGCAACTGCAGTATTCACTGCAAATCTTGACAGAAGGTGAAGGTAGTAAGTCCTTTAGGTGCAAGTAACTACTTTACGGAGGAACTAAAAATTTATATTGCATACTTTTTATCTTAAAGGATCCTGAAAACACCAACCAACCAAAATGAACAAGACTTTCTGCTGGTAGCAGAAATGAAAGACAGTAATCCTGGCACAGGACAGCCTGGGAAAAAAGAACAACCAGACTTTCAGTACGCAGGAGAGAATTTGGTGGGGATGCAAAATAAAACCTAAAATGCTGCAGTGGCTTTGATCAGCACCTAATGACCTTCCTTAATCAAAAAATAATGTGCTRAAATGGAATTAGCTGCCCAGTTCCAGTCAGCATGGGAACACACACACACAACACTGAATTACTGAAGATCACTTCTCAGTAACCCTGATTATATGAATGGGAAAATCAACGACATGAGAAAGGCTGYGATACACATTAATACTGCTCACTGAAGCACCAGACACACATTAAGATGGTTGGTAGACCACAAATGTGAAAACGCTCATTACCCAGTTGAAAATAAACAGTTTAACATATCTGGTACAACACATTAAAGTGAAAAAATATTTAAGTATCAGTTTAAGAGTTTGGAGACTGGCTTGTGGTTATCTCTGCTGAACACTTTTGTCCTGCATGACTCTGCAAAGGCTGGAGCTACGCACTCAGCAAGAGACAAACTGGCTGCAACCATCTAATGAAATTTGACTCATCTGGGAATTCTGATGAAGAGCTCCACACCACTGTTTCTGCTAAGCCATATATTTTCCTTGCAGGATTGAGAGTGCTACAAATATGCAAAAAGCAACAACAATTTTGGACTGTTTGGCTTGAAATAGAAGGTTAATTCTGAAAATCCGTATTTCAGGTAAAAATACCAYAGAAGGCAATGGAAACTTTGCAATTATAAATTAAAGGTACAGGGATCTGCATCAATGGCACAGTCATTACTGTCTGGCAGCTCCCAGCAGCACCTCTTGCTGACTCTAAGTCTGACTAAGAGCTGCCTGGGGCAGCTCTCTCTTCCTACAAACCCTCCTGCACATCAGTCCTATCCAACTGGAGAGCACACATCCTGGTGCAGCTCCTTTCTGGCTCATTCTCCCAACTTCTGACTCACCCAAGGGCTATGATGACATTTTGCAGAGTGAAGAAAAAAAAAAAAATCTATGTGTAGTAGGAGATGATGAAAATCCCCTGCAGTGCTGCTTCTCTCCTGGCTCTTTTCTGAGCTCTGCCTGGCCAGTGCACTGTCCAAGCACACTGCAGGATGGCTCACTGGCCACTGCTCTGCCTGGCCAGGCACACAGTGCATGCTCCTGCCAGAGGACAGGAATACAGCTTGATGGAAATGCAGCAGGGACAGCCTTGGAGAGTCCCATTTGCCATTCCTGCTGTCATCACGTGGCAGCCACAGGCTAATTCCTACTGATCATGTTTGGAGGGTGGGAAAGAAGAATAATCTGCCACATGGCAGCAGCAACAGCAGCAAGCCCAGCTTTCAGGGGCTGTGACMTGAGCAAAACTGAAAGCAGGACCACTCTCTTGTGCTGCCCCAAGAGCTCAGCTTTCCCAAAGCACTGTGGTTAGACCCTGCCCTGACTGTCCACCAACACGTAGGTGAGGGCCTACGTCCCTTCTGCACAAAACCAGACACATTCAGGTAAATTTGCACAACACTGGGCTGCCCACTATGGTTACCCCAACTACAGACACTTCTTGCTGCAGGTCACGTGTGAACCAAGCACAGAAGGTGCCAAAGCAACACCTGCTTTGAAAGGTACCACAAGTCCTGCTCTTGTCATGTTCTGCATGGCAGTGTGAGAATTCAYTGCTATTAAAGCTTCCAGCACATCCTGCTGGGACAGAACTCCCACCTCCCTCATCACAGGGTGTGCCTGTGTCCCAGAGCAGAAGATGGAATCTATCAAAAAATGTCAGGAAGACCATTAGAGCACATCCAACAATACTGAGTTCAGGCTGCACACAGGAATCTGGAACTGTGACTCAAGTCAAGTAAGAAATGTTTCCCTGCTTCCTTCCTTCTTTTTTTTTTTTTTTTTTTTGTGAGCTAGCATCAGAGCTCCCCTAAATAGACCAAAGGGAGAGGAGGGGTAACGTGGTGAGCTCTGGCACACACACAGGCAGAAAGCATGAACAACTTTCACTGCAGACTTATGTAACTTTGCCGGTGGTGACACAACTCGCTGAAGGGTGGCTTAGGCACAGATAAGGGACATCCACTGACCTGTAAACAGAACTGCTAAAATCTGCCTTAAAATACCTCACGTACAGCAAAATTATATAATCACATTACCTCCTGCTTTAATACTGACACAACAAAGGCTTCATATGCAACAGAAATAAAAGCTTTCTATTAATATCTCAACTTCAGAATYAGCTGAACAATCATCCCCAGTCCCCAGGGCCAGCTTTTTCTGCTTTCTGCATAGAATCCCTYCTGGCTGACTACCCTGGCAGGTAYACTGCAAGAAAGTTCCTCTAAAAGCCCCCTGAAAAAGKCAGGTATTAAAAAAGATGAAGATGCAAGGATGAGCAAGAGTCGTCCAAAACAACYACCAGCACCAAATATGCTGTTGTATTAATGACACTTAGTTAAAAAAATAAAAACCTCAAACAATGTCAATTTTCAATTATGTTGATTAGACACAAACTGGATAATTAGTAAATAGAATAATAATATAGGAAACATGATCTGTTTGAAATGAAGTGACAAAAATATTCCAGAAGAGAGAACAAGCTAATTCATAATCTTCCTCAAAAATTAATTACTCATTCTGCTATAGCAAACATAAACACTTTATGTTTTGCACATCAAAAAACAATTAACCTATTCATCTAAGGCGCAGATGTTTTTCAGGAGAGGTTCTTCTGAGCGATTTTTGGTTTTATTTGGTGTTTAATTTTACCTTGTGAAGTTTTTTTTTTTCCCAATTATTATTTCATTCCTGCTGGAACACCCATAGGAATAAAGACCCAGGTTAGGGCAGGCATCCATCCCTGGGCAGAGCCTGTGGGTGGGGCTGGGGAATCCAGATCCAGATTCTCCCATCCTGACACGATCGCAGCTACCAGGCAGCACAAAGACAGAGGAGTCCAGGGACTGTCTCCTGTTCCTTGAGGAACCAGATAGGTCYCTGGTCATGTTCAAAAACAATCTGAAGTTTCTACCCACTTCAACCACCAAATCAAAGTTGAACCCCAAAGGGCCCCAAAAAGGTCCAGTCTGGGGGCTCTCTGTACCTTTTTTGCATCATGAACAGTTTGGGACGCTTACGCCATTTCCGCTCCCCACAGCACCAGCACGTGAGGCCGCACATCAGATTCAGTCAGCCAACACTGGGATGCTGCCAGATTCCCAAAACACTCCTGGATCACRTTAATCATCTGGGGAGAATGGGCTGAGGATTACTGAGCACTGGAAAAGACCCTGCCATAATCACAGCTCAGAGATCCCAAACCGCCTGCCACAGCTGGAAGCACCGCTGCACTCCTCCAGTTCTCCCAGAGGAATACTGGMGAGGGAGCAAAGGGTTACACTGCAGCAGGAAATGTTAATTTTAGATTTATCTGCAACKCATGTTTTCCTGATCAATTCACAGATTAAAATGAATCATCATCTTTGYTCTTGAGGCAATAGGGGAGAAAGAGACCCAAAACTACAGCTGGGAATTTGTCTTCCTGAACTGTAAATCCCCTGTCTTAGAGTGAGAAAGCACGTGCAGCTGAGGAACTAAGGCTAAAGGGCTCTGTACTACAACTTTTATCCTCACCTTAMGTTTTAGGACATGTATTAAAAGTGTAACTTCATCTCTACTCTCACACTAAATAAATAATTATGGGGCCAGGAGGTGAGGGAGCCTCAGAGGAGGCTGCTCYGCTGCTGCACTGCCAACTGCTCTGGGATTTGAAAGCTTGACACATGCTGGAGTATCACCTCATCAATGTTCCCAGCTGGCTKGGGAGGCAAAAACCTGACTACTACTCTTAAAGACGGGTCTCTCACACAGGAGCAGCCAAGTGCTCCAGATAAGCTTCAAGAAATACAGTTATTACAAACGCATGGTACGTAACTCAAAACAAAATGGCAACAAGCACTYCTAGCCCAAAACATCAGCACAGTTTCAAGTTTAGCAAYGTATTTCATATAAGCAAATTACAGATYGTGTTGCTTYTCAGCATCTTTGCTTAAAAGACATTAAAATCTACACRCTTAGTGCYGTTCAAACAGTTTTCTGGTAAAATAAGCATTTTTACTTTTTTTTGGTCATATTTACAGTATTTACATTTAAAAAGCTACTTCAGGAGAGTATCAGTTTCCTCCCCAAAAGGGATGACCCAGCATCATCAGTGAGCTGCATTAGATGTTCTTATTTGATAATGAGGGATTGACTTTATGTTTCAAAACGTTGGCAAGTGCACTACTGTATCTGTATGATAACACTTYGCAGTATGCAGCCCAATCCTAATCTCCCGGATCACACTTTTGGCTAAGAGCTGCAACCCGCTCTGTTTACACTGCAAATAAAACAATAGCTCTCAGAAACGGAGAGATTAATAAATTGAAGGATCACACACTTTTAACAAAGGGCAGACACTATTTTATCTTTATGATGCAGAAGGACAAGTCAAGAGGTAACCAAACTGACAAACGTAAGGGCACTTGTAATTTGTTTTATCATGCTATCAGAACTGCACAGGATGACAAAGTATCACAGCATATACAATATTTACGATGAGGAGCTTTCTACACGTAGCTGCACGCTCCAGCTATTCCTTAACTACATGTGACAACACTCAACTGCAAAATTCACAAAGGTGACTGGCGTAGTTTCATTTCAAAATAGCAGTTTCATTGACTAAACTCTTCTACTGAGCATGACTACAAGCAGTTCTCAGGATTATTACTGTTTTATTTGCCAATTCAGTAATGAAGTAACACATTCCCTGATGGAGAAACACTGAATCTGTGTTGTTTGGGGGTATGGGGGGGTGTGTTTACAGAAGGACAGAGATCACACCGCTGACTCTGCACCAATTTACACCCTCAGTGCCATCAAACAAACGTGGAGAAACTAAATTCACATCCCAAGTATTACTCTATAATAACAAAGACAAAAATGAGAGAACGATTTTAACTCTCCCACTTTTTCTCATCTGTTTATGAATTGCAGCCACCTCATAAACATTTCTTGTTCAGGCTGGAAAAGAGGCAGGTTGGAGGCAGAGCGCTGTCTGTTTCCTTTTGGTTTCAAATACACCAGTGAATTGCCAATGGGCAAAATATTTTGTCACTACCTCACTCTGGGGATGGCTGACATAATAATAAACTGAAGAGGATGCTATCTGTCAAACATTAAGGAATTCCAATATTGAAATCTTGCTGCCTTTGGGGGTCAATAAAGAGCAACATTATAAAATACACTAAAGTTAGCAGTTTGGGCTGCTAATTTTACAYGCCTGCTTCACCAACGCACAGCTAAAAATAGATAAGAGCACAGAACAAAGAGATGCACTGGACAATTATCTTTCTGGTAGCAGTCTAATTTATACTCAGCTTTTTAACCCTTCTTATTTATAAAGCAAACAGATTTTCAAAGTATTACTTAATGCAATCTCAATATGACATTTTTTGTTCAAGAATGTTTTATTTCTCTTAACATTTTCTTTCTCCCTTCCTAGTGGAACAGAATAATGGGATTTAAAATATTTTAATAAGGGCATCAGGCTACTTGCCAAGGGGCTCGAATACTAAATAAGAATATTTACATCTTTTAAGACCCTGGAGGAGGAATCAGTGCAATGCACTTGAAACACGTACACACATCACAAATATGACAGTTAATTTTAATTCACTAGAAAAGAAAGTACACACGCACTTCAGTTTATTAGGCCTCATTATTTTCAATGAGACTAAAGGGATGATTATGTTTAGCTGCTTCAACGTGGCCTAAAAGCAAACATTCTTCCTGAAAAGGACAACACTTACTAAAATATAAGGCACTGTGAAATTGTTCAATTTAAGTTACAACAGGTGAAATTTTAAAAACAGACCTTTTTTAACAGTATTTTCTATCATTATTCTGTCCATCTTRGTTCTACGACTTAAATCCTGACTTTTGAATTTAATTTTTTAGAGGAAAACAAAGCAGCAGAGCAGTCTGACTCATATCTACACTGTAAACAGGCTTATTCTCTGCTTTGTAGCCTTATTTTGGGAAAATTTGCTTACAAAATGATAATGTTTATAAACAGAATCGACATTCTGTCTCCTTATGTCTGGAGGCAGGAAAAAAAAAATCACCTTCAGATTAACATGACAATTTATGCCAGGCAATTCTGGAGGCATATCTGTAATATCACCCTGTGCATATTATTCATGTTACCTTAAAAAAACAACAGCATAAATACATGCTTAAATATAGATATATATAAAAAAGAAGGGAAAAGAAAGAAACAGAGAAATTGAGATTTAGGGTGAAGAGCCTTACCTCTGACACACAACCCGTCCGCAGCCCTGCCAAAACCATCCCACCAGCCAGGCCTTAAGCACTTTTTTACAGCAATAAAACGCCGCTTTTAAACTTCCTGTTTATCCAAACACCGGCCCAGCTTTGCCGCAGCTCAGAGCCGGCACCGCTCACCCCACGAGCGACAGGGGGGGACCCAACACCCCGAACCCTTCCTGAGGGACCCRACACCCCAAAGCCCTGCCGGGCGCAGCTTCACCGCCCTTCGAGTTTGGTACTTCGGGACGACTCGCACCCCCCCCGCCCCTCGTTTTCATTTCCCTTTATGTTTTCACCCAACCTCAAAAAGCAGCCAGCGGGCAAAGTTGCGCGGGCGCCGCGGCCGCCAGGGCAGCCCCGCTGCCGGCGGCGGGGCCCGGAGCGGCGGTGACGGGCACACAAAGCGCGGCGGTGGCGGCGGCGGCGGCCGCTCGTGTGTGTGTGTCCCCCCCTCCGCCCCGCACCGCGGCGAGCAGGCCGGATGGTTACCTAGAGGCAAGCCCTTGTTCAGGAGGTGCGAACTTCCCATGGAGGCGCCGCGCTCCGTCCGCGCCCGCCGCGGGGAGGAGGAGGACGAGGAGGAMGAGGAGGATGCCGGGGGGCAGCGCCGCTCGGAGCCGCCGCGGCAGCCGCGGCATATGGCGGCCGCTCCGTGGGCGCCCCCGAACT
>CADDXX010000283.1:773806-786777 GCA_902810485.1 Alauda arvensis
CGATCTCCTGGTTCTAGGCGGGCGCCGAGACGAACGAGACAGCGGGGCGGGCGAGSCTGGGTCGGCTGCGCGCAGCGAAAGCGGGACCTGCCCCGGGACGCGATGTCGCCACTGCTTTGTTATCTTTTGTTTTTGTTTTGTGTCGTTGTTAACTTCGGCAAAGTTAACGCCGGTTGCGATCGGAGAGTCACGGAATGGGTCAGGTTGGAAGGGACCACGCCGGGTCATCGAGTCCAACCTCCCTGCTCAAACAAGGTTTTCCCAGAGCGCATGGCTCGGGATCGCATCCAGACGGGTCTGGAACATCTCCAGGGAGGGAAACTCCACACCCTCTCTTGGCAATGCATTCCATGTGCAGTCACTGCACAGGAAAAGTTCCTGCTCATGTTCAGGTGGAACTTCCTGCCCATCACTTTCTGCCCGCTCCTGGCATCCCAGAACATCAGCACTTCTTGTGTTTCGCTGTATTTCTGAACCGGCTAAGGCTCTTCCCTCACGAACTAACAGGAATGGAAACAATTAAAACCATAACGCTCAGATTTTGCCTCCGGTCAAAGTCAGTGCCTCCTGCAGCTTCCCTGATCCGCCCTGGAGAGCCCCAGRAGTAACCCCGCGGTCTCCGCAGGGCCGGCGCTGCCGCCAGCGGGGGCGGCTCTCAGAGAAAGAGCAGAGAATTTCCCGAACTCGGTGAATCCAAGGCCGATTCCTTCCCCACGGGGATGCTCCCCCCGCGCCCACGTGGCCGCGCTCCCTCGGGGTCACCCCGCGCCCGCCATGCCCTCCCSGCCCCAACAGCGGCGGCGGCGGCCGACGCAAACCAAAGTGGTGGCGGCGCCCCCGCGGCCGCTGTGTCGGCTGACGGCGGCCCCGCCCGGGCGCGGTGAGGGAGCGGCGGCCGCCATGGCCCCGCCGCCTCCTGCCCCGCGGCTTTTCTCTCCTCAGCGCCCGGAGCGCCGCTCCAGCCCTCCCAGAAACTTTCACTCTACTGGCACAGCCGCCCCTTCCTCCTTCCCAGCCGCGGGCGGGAAGCGGAGCCGCGGCCGTTCGCTCGACCGTCCCCACCCACAGCCCAGCCCAGGCCGGCAGCGAACATCCCTTCTCTGGGTTTTTCCAGAAATAAAACGATCGTTTCCTGTCAGCAAAGGGCCCCAGCATCCCTCAGGGACCCCGACCCYCTCGGATAAAGACTCCAGGGTAGCAAAAAAGAGCAATTCACTGGGAGAACGGACAGGGCTGTAGATTTTGCCCCGGGCTTTTTTGGAAGTTGGCTTGTCTAAGAGGGGAATATTTGAACCCAGAGGTTATGAAGGGTGGTTTCAGCCTGCGAGTGGTGTGGATTTCAGGAATCCGTTCAGGGCACAACTCAGGGATTTTAGCATACAGGCAGCCTTCAGCAACTTGGCTCCAGCTCCCTCTTAACTTGTTTTCCCCCATCATTTCTCAGGTAGCGTGTCCTTTTAATGGGATTATCCACCGGGATTGGGAGGTAACTCCCAGGACAAGTTTATGCAGCCTCTGACTKATCTCCATTTTCCTCCTGTATTCCTGGGAAAGCCTTTTGTGGCTCAGCACAGACGTCTCAGACATCCCTCAAAGAACAGCTTCCCTAAATTCTCACTGTGCATCACTAGGGCAGCATCTAGCCAAGCGCCTCATGTGGGGTTTGTATAAATAAATTTGGGTTTAATCACTTTAAAGTGGCTAACCACTTTATTGCCATTTATAGATGTTAGCAAATATAAAAACACATACATATCAAAGCTCTAAGGAGAAAATAATTATTTTTTTTTCTCCCTCGCTGCTTCAATTGCCATGTGGCAAAGTATCAGGAATGAGCATTAGGGGGTCAAACAAGCTTAAACCACAAGAGAAATATCTGTGAATACCAATATGGGTATGAAAATCTCCAGCAAAAAAAATATTACCAGTGGGAAAGGGAAAAAAATCAGAAATGAAATTAAGAATTCTGTTGCATTATTTAATAGAGAAACACAAACAGATCTCCAGACTGAGACCATGTCCTCGGTGGGGTTACATGACTGGGCAAATGTTTAGGTCTAAACTGGAACTGCTGCTTCGGGGAGGGAGGGGAGTGTGGCGCAAAATATTATGACAAGGGGAGTGCTCTGAGTGAGGATAAGTTGGCATGATGAACAGATGGAGGATTCAATAACAGGAGGTTATTAATACTGCAGTTTGGTATTCTCTACGCTACTTCGTGAAGGGATTCATATGCTTGCTCTTTTTCCTTGCTGATTGTACACAGACCTAACAAACACACTCTCTGGAGGTAACACGGGACTCAGTTCCCTCCTGGCACACCCATCACAAGTCCCTGCTTCCTGGGAAAACATCRTGGGCTGGATCCTCAGCTGATGCTGACTGGACCAACAGCGTTCCCTCCAGCAGCAGCAGCAAGCCGAGTTGCACCTGCTGAAGGGAAGAGGTTATCTGACCCCATCTCCCCAGCCAAAAGGTCTCTCCACCCTGCTYGACAGCTGCCACAAGGCACCTGCTCTGCAGAATAAACTATGCAGGCTCTCAGGACGGAAAAGAGCATGGAATAACTCGAGAGAAATGGAAGTTTTCCTTCAGAACACAATGCMGTGCTCTTTCTGCTTAGGAAAATGCAGCTCATTTTCCCCCAAATTCTGCCCTCCTCCCCTGCATGGCTGTCAGTGGCCTCGTTTTGTATGGACATGAGAAAATCCAGGAGCAGACCAGCTGACTCCAGCCAAGCTTCCAGTTGCCCCCATCCATTTTGCTTCCTGCTTGCTCCAGCAGCTTGCCTCTGCATCACCTCACATTCAGTCATCTCCACAACTTTTACCCTATGGCTCACACAGCTACAATACATCTTTCACAAAGCCTAACAATGCCCATCCTCTTAGCACATTTGGGCACTGCTATTACTTGCAACCTCTTTTTTTCAACAGCAGTGTAACACAGCTGAATGTCTGCTGTACCCTGCACTAAGAATTATGGCGTTTTTCAAAGCCCCCAAACTGTTCCTTGGCTTCTTAAGAGTCAGCTGGAGGAGCACATGTGCTGCAGAGCAAATACATTGTTTTAAGTGTATCTGTTAACAGCCACATGTATAATTTAAGTACAAGTTTTATTCCCCTCAGAATGGGCAATCGTGAGGGCATGACCTTGGGCTTTCACAAATTCAGTGCATTAAGGTTTACTATCTTTAGCAGATGTGACTTTGAAGATACTGAAAGAGGAAGTTTTACTGTTTTACCCCCTAAGCAAGGAGCCAAGATACATGTTGAATGTTTTTCTGAAGTGAACAGTGGGGTCTGACAATTTTCTTACACAAAGATACTGCTATTGAGAGCTTACAGATTTTCTTTGGTTTGTCATAGCCGTGTGTGCTGCTGCTTTCATGCATGATTTTGCTTTGTTATCAAACAGACGTCATTCATTGTAACAATCTTTAAAGCCATAAATTTAAAACCTTTATGCATTTTTAATCAAAATGCAAGATTATGTTTCAATGGAATATCTTAACTTTTGTCAGCAGTAAATCTTGCAGATGCTATTAYAGGGGATCCTATGAGAGATTTATGTCAGAAGAAAAGAATGGTTGGATAAAGCAGGCCCAACACTTAACCTTTATCCTAAAATAGATTGTTTAAATGTATAATTAAACTAAGTCAATTCAATTTATTTAAAATCTGGAAAGAAAACTTTGTTTGGATTTAAGTATTTCCTTAATTCTTTCACTTAGATCCTGAAAAGCATTTGTTTATATAACACACAGAGAGATCAGCCTACTTTGATTTTGCAACTGCGTATTTGAATTACAGCTTCTTTTTTTTTTAGTTAGAACTTCCTCTTTGAGCAGCTTCCCACTGCAAGAAGTTAATGCTTTCTGGTTCATGTGAAAGTCATTTTGGAGAAAAGTCTTCTGCAGGTTCTGAAGGGAAAATGGGAAAAAAAGAATAATTGACTGAAGAGAACCACCTCATCTTTAAGAAATTGTGGTCATTGCAAGCATGAAATAAAATAGAAGACCTTYATCTACTGTTAGAAAGAAGGTGAAGGATCAAAGTAGTACATTAAAGTTCCACTTAACGAACAAGAAGTTCAGCTGTGTCAAACATTCAAAGTCATTTCTGAAATGCCAAATGTGCATTGCTCCTTCTCAGAATGGAACAGCCCTACTARCTCTGTGCTGGAAATACAAAGTGAAAAAGCTTGTAGTGAGCTGAAGGAATAGAAGAATAAATTCCCTTCAAACCACTGAACACAAAAAACCTCTCTCCTCTGATGTTACCAGTATTAAGTGACTAAGGGATTCTCTTCTTGATCTCACCCTCTTCATGCAAGTGCTAAAAAAATAAGAACCAGGGTGGAATGAAATCCTCTGCCTTCTCTGATTGTCATGAAACGAGACATATAATTTACCATCTAGTCAGGAGGAGTTACCAGACTATCTCCAGGATGGTCTGTGTCCTGGCTGAAGAGAAAAAGAAGACAGAGATGAACAGCAGAAGAAACCAATCAAGAACCATTAGTGGATGTCAGCCATTGTCCATCTGTTCACAGTGGAATAAATCCAGACCTGAAGGAACAACTGCAACCTGCCCCATATGGCTCGCTCCCTTCTGCGCTGGCARGGCTTCTTTGGGGATTTGACATTGSATGAGGCAAAGGAGAAGCAGTGCAATCTGTGTTCCCAGCAATGAACAGCCAATTAACATGAAAGGACAGAAAATGGGTTAGTGACCCTGGGAAGGTTTTTTTCCTCCTCACCTGTCTGAAATTGTGGAGCTCATTCAAACTGTGCAAGTCGCAGAGATAATTACGCTGAAGGTCCTGCTATTAATGAAATCTTAAAAATTTACGTTAAGTTACTAACAAAATTCTGTGGACAGTGGGTATCCCTCACTTGGTGAGACCAYGGATCCAGTTGTCTCCCAAAGTGTTAAAGAAGGCCTTTAGAATATATTACACTCACATTCCATTAAAAATTATAATGCAGTATGCTTTCAACATAATGAACCAGCATAACAACATTCTGCATTTACTTTTATAGAACTGGATTATTGAGTRGTAATTTACTTCTCAAGTTTTAAATCAGTCTGGGCCTGGTCATGAAGCAAAGTGCCATTTTTTAGATGAGGAAGAGAAGTAGGCTCTGGCCTATGCAGAATAGTTATGRAATCTGACTGTCTCTTCAGAATTATAATGAGAATCAGATACTCTTTAGGATGCAAGCAAAAAAATGAGATTTACATATTAAGGCCAACTGAAAGGATCAAAACCCACAAGTCTGTACTAGATTCAATARCCTGCTTGGTGGTGGYAATTTCACAGGTAATATRGAGAATAATGAACCATCCAATGGCCTAAACAGAACCAGTGGATKTCCTGAGTGAACTTGCTACTGTGGGTGTGTCTTACTGGGCTGCAGTGTCATTTGCACTCTACTATCCTTCACCTTCCCTTGAATTCTAACACACTTGGCATCTTATTTTTGTCAGTTGCACAACAAGTAACCAGGGAAAAAAGCCAAAGTTGTATCAGAGATAGTTTTCAAGTTCCCAAGCAATTATATTTGCATTTGTGACCATCATTCATTCACTAGGTGGCATAGAAAGCATCATACTTACTTGTTTCAAACATGCACCACAAGACTGAGGATGCCCTCAAGAAAAATAAATTTAAAAAAAAGTATGAAATCAAAGCCACCTCTCACTAAGAATTTAGCAAGAGACTCTGCTCTGAAACCAAGCACAAGTCTTACCCATCTGAAAAGCCAGCAAGGACTAAAGCWTGAAAAAAGCAGAACAGTGTTACATGAAAATGCCCATTTGCTGTCAAGGACCTTAACCACAACCACACACTGGAATTAGGTACATTTATGACATTAAAATGGACTCTCCAGCTTTGTCAAATTTACTCAGGATGATGACAAGTTACCAGGYTTGGATTTCATCCTCTTCCAAACTGAGCACTGCTTTGTACCACCATGAAATCCTGCACTAGCAGCCCTCCACTATCACCTACTGCTAAGATAAAGGAGTGGTTCATGAGTGAGCAAAAAGTGACCTCTAGTGAATCACCACCCCAGCTCCTGAGACAGCAGCTCCCTGGCTGTCCCTGACTGRYCACATCCCTGTCCAGTTAAAATCTGATTGTGCTGCACCCCAGCACCAGGCAGCAGCTGCACCCCATCAGTCAAACCCTTCAGSTACCTTCAGTAACCCACWCTGTGCACAGCAGMTGTAACAACCAACAGAAGACATTGGCACATGGGAAAACCTRAATACATTTGCCTGAGCACAGTAAAACCTGCCCACTGATAACGGTTAGACAATTCAGCAGACTGCAACAAAACATGCAAGCTCTATCTGGAGATTGACATTAGTTAATTTAAAAAGCACCATATCCAGAGATCTGTAAACAAAATGAGAAAAAACATCCTATTAAAYATGTAAAAATAATACCCATGTTAATGATCTTTGCACTCCAGGAAAACAGGAAAATTAGAGAAGTAAGCAAAGAGAATGGGCAGTGAAAATCAATTCCATATTTACAACATATGGGACAATATACAGGCTAGGAAATCCATTACAGTGAATGGTCGATGGTTTTAGAACAGTAAAAAGAAACTGGCAAGGTTTCATGTGTAAAAAATGTACCCCATTAGCCAAAAAAGCRTATTTTATGTTCTCTGCCTCCACATACCTGGTGGCACACTAATATTTTTAACCTTCTCCTAATATATGTCTCCTTTTCTAACAAACATCTGTAGTATGTTACTGAGCAGCCCACATTTTTTCTTCTATTAAACTAAAATACTGTTGTGCAGCTTTTTTACTTCCTRYTCTGAAGACTTAAAACTGAATAGCTGAAAAGTAAACTGCAAGAAATCCTTATCCCTATGCACAACTCCTGAGATACAATTCAGATCTGTAAGGGACATCAATTTATGGGATTTACAGAGTGATGTGAAAAAAAAAAACATTAAATATACTGAAAACATTCCCTTTGTATAGCTGAATAATGAGAGAGCAGTGTGTTCTAGGAGAAAGATCACCCTGCTTTCTGCTACACAGAATTTCACTACAGAAGCAAAGGCGATTCAAAGAGGTGATAATCAGTATCAACAGATTTACTGCTATTTGAGCTGATCTTTACTGCCAAATACCCTGACTTACAGACTAAGGCAGCACTGAGCATTACGATAGGATGGTATTATTTAAAGATTAATGGATAAACTTTCCAAAGGCCTTATCATATTACATGAAGGAGATACTGCAGAGAGAACACATCTCATGGAAATGTTTGCTAAATCATTGTCTTTTTAACGGTTCAACTCCTCTACGTGGGAAAACACCATCTGACAGAGATGTTTTGTTCAATTTGTATCACAGCACAGCAGAGCTCTGGTCCTACAAGTGTCTTCTGGGAACTCCATCATCTCACAACAAGCATTTCTCTCGACAGCAGGGTTTAAACACAGCTCCTGTTGTGCCAGGCAGGCACTGGCAAGGTGGCTGGGCTGACACATCTGCAGCATTTGTGATTCACAACCAGCACTGTGGAAAGCCCACAAAGAGTTCATCTTGAGCTATAAACAGAATCGTTTGAGATCACTGACTGCAGCCAGCACTGCCAAGGCCACTGTTACACCATGTCCCCAGGTGCCACATCTACGTGTCTTYTAAATACCTCCAAGGACAGTGACTCAAGCACTGCCCTGGGCAGGCTGTTCYAATGCTCTGGCACCCATTCCATGAAGAAATYTTTCCTGATATCCAATCTAAACCTCCCTGGCACAACCTGAGGCCACTTTCTCTTGTCATGTCACTTGTCCAGGTCCTCCCCTCATGCCTGAGTGAGTCACCCTGTCACAGAAGGGGATGGGGTTGGTCAAGGACCTGCCTTTCATGAAGCCCACACTGACAGGTCTGTAGTTCCCAGATCCTCCTGCTGGCCCTTCTGCTGGATGGGTGTCACATTTCRTGACCTCCAGTCCCCTGGGACCTCCCCAGTGAGCCAGGGCTGCTGGTACATGATGGAAAGTGGCTTGCAGAGCAAARCAAACGGCATTAAAATAAATTCTATGACAGTTTTGAAAGGTGAATTTCCTGGAACTGAGTATTGAGTAGAAGAGGACTTGAAACATTATGTACCTTTTGAAAGCAGTTTCAATAATGTACACCATATTGCATATCTTGCTATTTTAATTTTTTTTCTCATTTATTTCATCAAGACAATTACTTGGTTTCTTAACATATGCTGTCTTTTTCATGAAGCAGRGTATCTTATACTGCCTTTATGTAATGAACTATTATTTTTCACTACACTGATGTGCCATCTGAATTACAAGATCACAAGTAACACTAAACATTAAAAATCTGCAATAAAAATTGCATTAAAAACTGATGCAATCAACAGTTGTTAAGTTTTCATTTTTATCACGTAATTCCAAGAAAGAGCTTAAGGTATATAAAGCCAATTTTTTCCCTTCAAATTCTTATTATTTTTGGGGTCSTATATAATTTTATGAACAGCTGAAGAGTCACTGATATCAGAATACTCTTTTATTAATTTGCAGAATTTTATGTATCTGGAAGAATGATCACAGTACAGGCTTGTACATCACCACAGGAAGAAGAAAGTTCAGCAGACACAGACAAAAAGGGAAATACTTCCATGCAAACAGATTGGGTTCTTAATTAAAATGATTTGATACGCCTTATGAACAGCRCAAGTTATATCACAGATGATGAAGTTACCTTAGGAAAAATGTACTTKAAATTAACTACTGCAGGCTTAAGACAACTGGGCTGTAATAATAGGTAAATGTATGTAGATAAGGTATAAATAATTAATTCTCTTTTTCCTGAAAGACCTGGAAACAAATGGGAACACGCTGTGTATCACTGTACTGTGCTGATCCCTAACTGAAGTGGCTTCCCAGACCCGTGACCCAGAAAGGTTAAAGTTTGTGTCTTTCCCAGAGGCTGCACCCCTGGGATTGATGTAATGATTAACATTACAGAGAAGCCCCACATCAGAAAGAACTACCACAAGAGAGGAATGAACAATAATTCATGGGGATAATAAATAGTCTAAGGAGAAAAAGAAAAACAACCCTACTTTGGTTCAATGAGTATTTTGAATGTTTTTCCTTTTAAGCATCATTAACAGTAACTTTTACTAAATACCAAGTACTGGAGGAGATGATTTGTTTGTTTCTTGAGGCTTTACAATCACAAGCAGAATTAAGTGTTCCCAGTCTATTCCTGAATCTTTCCYGACAAGAGATTTCCAACTGTACTAAAATCTATGAATGTTTTCAGATGTAGACAGATGTCTGAGAGGCCATGGGCTGAGGTCATCAAACTCATCTCATTTGTGACCTAAGCTTAATCTCTTGGCTCCCCTAAAAAAAAAAGGGGGGGGAAGGGGGAAGGGAAATGATGGAAGGGAAAGGACACCAAAGAAATTGTTTGATAATTTATCTAGAAATTTTTTCTAGTTAACTTTTAATCTAATAGCACACACAGAGTTCAATAGCATAAAGSCAAGATGATCACATTGAGAAGATATATAATATATACTTGGTCATCTGTCATTAACTGCTCCTCACAGCCTAATTATTGTTTATGGCATTATTAGCAGTCAACTGGCTGTTATTTCCTGCACATCTAACCAACCAGATTTTCAAGAACTCACATTTAAATCTCATTTCAAAGGCCATTTTACTCCACTGAGTTAAATTGCTTAAATTTATATGTATTTTACATAAACCTTCATTTATCAACAAACAGCTCCATTTCTTGGTCCTTGAAACATTCAAAGAAAAAAAAAAAGTACCATGCTGATGCTGACATCATTTTGGCTGCTTAAGGGAAGATAAAATTGGGTCTCTCAAAGCTGCAGGCAAAATACTACAATGGATAACAAATATTCCTTGTGTATACATGATTGGAACGGCTGTCTCCATTGGGCACTGACTGTACATTGTGGAGCACAGAGAGGATTCAGAGAATATTTTATTGTTAGAGTCAGTTCATGTGGACAGGCAGTGCTCAAACAGTTTATTTTACAGTCGCTGCTACCTGCTCCCTGACCCCAGAGATGCCTCCTTGCTTACATCAAACAACCATCAAACCTCCAGAACACTACAGAAAATCCACCATGGAAATAAATAAATGTAGAGAYTCGTGGAGCAGGAGTCTATTTAGAAAAAAAAAAGCGAAGATTCAGAGATGGCAAATTTGCTAATCTTTTTCCCTCTGATGGCTGCAGGGTAGTCTAAATTTTTACATATAATCCACTGTTAGGATCAACACTGTTTCTGTTCTGCTCTTAAAAAAAAAAAAACAAAGAGGAAAGGAGAAAAGAGGTTTTGCACAGGAGCATTAATAGTTCCACTTGCCCTGTGGCAAATGGGGAAAATATGTCAATGTGAATTACTGTACTGTCTCCATGGATCAAGATTTCTCTTAGTGCTTTCAAAATTCCACTAACAGAAACAATTGCTAAGAGCATTTGCTACTTAGCCTGCTACGCTGGAATCAAATAAGACCCTAGGATCAACTAATGCTAAAATATTATCTTCYCTATTGATTTTTCTCTCTCTACATTAACTGAGGGAAGAAACAGCTAAATAATTTCAGCTGGAAAGAACAGTCTATTGCTCTCACAAGGACATCCAAAGAACTTAAATAATCAAGATAATTGCAAAATAGATTTCGGAGCAGCTCACACTAGCAGAAATGTTAGAATATAACAGTATCATTCTACTTCTTTCTTACCCAAACAAGTTGTATTAAATATATGACTCCCTACATGGTTAAATGCAACATCTCTCTCTACAGAAACCARGAGCACAGATGCATTAGGAAAAATAATTCTAATTGTGAGCAGTTGTGCATGCACATTCCCATTCAAAGGAGTGAGCCAAATACTAATAAATACATTCCAAGYCCATTTTCTCTACTGGAAGGCTACTTTATGGGGCTTTTATTAAATTCTTTATTTAATATCTTTGTCRTAGTACTAGATTATGGTCTCAATTAATTAATAAAGTACAATTGTTGAAATTCTTGGGCCATTGAGCAGATCTTGTATGAAAAATTATTTCTAAACTCAATCTGGCCAAAAAGAATGAACAGCTAATGAAATCCAGACAATGTGTACTTACACACTATTGATTATTTCTACTAAATAGCAAATAATTTTCATTAGAAAGCAATAATCTTAATTCTTACACTACATTCATCACCAGGATTCATAAATATCTAACAAATTCATTTAAGGCAACCATGAAGCTGTAACAAATTAGAGCTTTGCAGGATGTCCAAGTTAGCACTACTGACACTGTGGTCTAGGAAGTTAGTGCTACACAAGGCTGATAAAAACAAACACATATTAAAAGGATWATGATCAGTTATCTTAGGACACATTTGTCAATGAAAAACTGTCTCAATAAAGATGCTTCTAATGGGTATTTGTCATCATCTTCACCAACAATGTGGACATAAATAGAAAATCTTTGCAAAAAATTGCTATGAACATCATAAAAACAATAACTGACTAAAAAATAATAGCAAAAGTGCAACCATGCAGTCATTCTGGATCACAGATAAATAAAGAAACAAAACAGGCTTTAATAAATCCAAGATGGAAACCTTTGCCGTTAGAAAAAACTACTTCACACTGACAGGGTAGGGAGTAAGAGGCTTAAAAGGGATGTGCAACTGTCTGAGCTCCAAGAACCACACCTCRACATGAGGAAGTCATGTTTTCCTTGAAAAAAATCCTTAAATTCAAGTATGGAGGACATTTTTGCCATTGTGGAGAGGATTACCAATATTATAAATAGTGAACTGCTGCTGCCAGCTCTGGCATCCATATTCTGTATGGGCAAAAGGCTGCAAAAAGAAAAACTCAGTGCTGGAGAAAAAAATGCCATGAAGAACACAATGTACTCAGATTGCCAAAAAACTCCTGAGAGATAACATGATTACACTTTGCAGGGGGAAATACCAGACACTAAAAGCCTCCTAATCTTAAAKGAAGACATCATAACACCAAGCAGCTTAGAAGCTCATTCAAAAGTCTGTATTTTCTAGCTTATTTTGCTGYTGTTGTTAAGTGGATGTTATTGACTATATTRCAAAGGTTATGGTCATSTCTTTATCTCCTGAATACTTCAGAYGCCTTTCTGAAAGAGCAGTCTAATAAAACATTTGGGGCTGAACTGTATCAGGTATGATACAAAGAGGGTTTGAGGTAACCTGGTAATTCCTTCCTGATCCTGCACTTCGGGGAGTTACAGCTCCAAAAACTTGAAGTTGACTGATGGTTGGTCACTGCCCCACCCTCTCCAGGAAGGAACAGAACAGATGAGCTGTCTCTCACAGAGCATCATCTCCTGGCATCAGTCTCTCCCTGCTCCTGACGTCCATTAACAAGAAGAAGTGATGAAGAGGGATGTCCTACCATAAACCAGCTGATTTCCTGGAGAGAGCTCATGGTGATCCCACTGAGAGCACCACAGACAAAAGGAAAGACACTTCTCCAGAGCTTCAGCAGGAAGGCGTACCCAGCATGGGACACACTGATCTTAGGGACTTTCAGTTCTAAATGTGYAACAAGTTGTTTTTACTGCCATTAAGTAACTGAAATAGTCTGGGGCTCATGCACTTGTGTATCCATGTGCACTGAAATGGGATGTCTGGAGACCAATGATGAATGAACAGATCACAGTGCTGGGTACTCCAAGCACAGTCTGGAATGAGATGGAGTTTGTGGCACCTTCATCACCCCACACATCTGCCATGCTGCTGGCAGAGGTGTCCTCCATCAGATAATGGCAACAAGTCCTGAAGTGTAGCAGTGAGGATTTTTTAGAGTAAAGCCTTTACCTGGGCCCCATCAGCCTCTCCAGTGGAAAGGCTGCTTGGGGGAAATCAGGCAAGGCAATCAAACTCACCCAA
>CADDXX010000283.1:796326-859162 GCA_902810485.1 Alauda arvensis
GGCTGTCATGAAGGTTTAGGGGGAAAGGATCAGTGACAAATGCATCTTTTGAATTCCCACTGAACAGTGCTCAAGGCCAGGCTGGGTGGGGCTTTGAGCAGCCTGCTCTGGTGGAAGRTGTCCCTGGCTATGKCTGGGGATGAATTTWCCATCTTTGAAGGTTCCTTCCAACCCAAACCATTCTGTGGTTGTAAGAACAGCCACAAAAATGGCTTTTGAGCCACTGTCAATTGAAGATGACACTGCCCAGGCTGAGACACCCTTCTGAAGAACGAGCTATAAAATAAACAAGGAGCATCACCTTTCCAGACCCATTCTGGAGGCTTCCTGCAAACAGCAAGGTGTGTGTCCCCCAGCACTGCACTGCACCAACATCAGCCTCTCCCCAAAAACCCTTTCTCCTGCCTCAGTGCCTGATTTCCACACTGCCACTAGTCAGCATGGCTCTGGAAAAGCTTAAAATCTTGAAAATATAAACTTGGGAAGAGAACAGATATGTCATTTATATGAAAGTGTATTCTTTCAGGTGTTTCATCAGCCCTTTGACACAGAAAGGGTTGTTACAATTTTGCACTGTAACACAAGAAAGTTCAGGGAGGAATGGGGATTGTTGCTGCCTGCACTTTTTAAAAGTTGTTTGTTTTTTTTTTGTTTTTTGTTTTTTGTTTTTTAATAATGACAGAGCAGCTGAAATTGTACTTCTTTTGTTTGGGAAAGAAAAAAAAATTGAAAGAAAAAGAAAAAACCCCGAAAGAAAACAGACTGAAAATTGGCACTATGCATGTAATGTAAATTAAGTGGAATAAACAAAACAAAATCCATATATATATATTCTGTTTTTAATGGAGTCAGCAACTGCAAGAAGCCAGATGACCTTTGGAAGAAACCCCAAGATGTACTYACAAATAACAAGTTTAGATGTGAATTTTGTTTTACTTATTTAGTTCCTACTATCTCTTCACCATCTGTCTGTAGCAAGAAGGTTTTCTTCTGGCCAAGTAGTGAACATACTGCAGTGGACAGGCTGACTTATTTGAGGTGGGTGATGACGAACAACTTGGATGTCCTGACAAATGAGATAAATGTCCTGGCAGTTGTGGCTTATTTGATTAAAGTTACAGTAAGAAGTAAAATATTGCTGCTATTGCACATCTCACCTCTTTTTATTTTGTTCTCTTTTCTGGTAACAACTTCTCTTAAAAGCAGATGCTATTCTCTTTTATTTAATATGAAAAATGAAAAATGTGTATGTTGAAACTGCTACAGGCATGCAAAAATACATTTGCTGTATTTTTAAACACACTGAATTATTAACATTATGCCTGAGTCCTGATGTTGGTCCATTATGTTCAGAGTGATAGAATATTTGCAGATGGTTAATCCCAAACTAGTTTTATATCATTTATACCTGTTTTTATACTAGTTTAACCTGCCTTTTACATTATGTTCTTACAGCAMCAGTTTTAAGTACAACTGTAAATCAAGTTCTGCCCTCTGTAAATGCTTTTGTCTTTAAAAAAATCAGCAGCAATTCTGTATGTACAATAATGAAATCTATTTTACAAGTCACATTACAGACTTGACTTTCAAACCAGTATTAAGGTACAAGTGAAGCCTTTGCTTATCTTGAGACTGTAAARTGCCACAGGCCACTAAAACAAATTTTCCTTTTTGTTAAATATTTTGAAGAGTGCAAGAGTGAGTACTATATTTAGTAATGGTGAAACTCAGCAGCTTCTAGAATTTCTTGTAGTGAATGCATGCAAGACTCAACCACTGCAAACTGTAMACTACAGAGTTTGTAGTTGAAGAGAAAGCAAATAAGCTGCAAATGAGATGGTTTTGGTTTTTTTTTCCCATTTATTAAATACTTTACATCTCACATGCACTCAGTGATGGTGTGGATGCCTTTCTGAGGCAGAGCACATCCAATAAAGATGTGCACACAGAGGTTTTTGGGAGGTGTATATATGTGTGAGTTCTGTATCTGAGTGAATTGAAGCTCCTGCATGCAGCAGAAGGCACTTGCACTGCAGTGGAACCAAAATTTACTTGGAAACCTGTGCTTGTTGCTGAAAAATCAACCCGCTGAGAGATGGGCTATCTCAGAAATTTTCCAAACAACCTATTATTATCCCTGTTCTGGTAACATCTAAATGTGCCAGATGAAATCATAGCCCCATGGCGTGAGCTCAGAATGAGCAAATGTCTCCCATTAGAGATGGAGGAGATAAGGCAAAGGGRAAAAAAGGCACAGACAGTTGAAGTGACTTGGTTGATGAAAACAAATCCATCACTGGCCAAGCCAGTAACATGAAGCCAGTCAGCTTTTGACACCAGAACAGTTTGGAATTTGACCCCTCAAATCGTTATTCCCAATCCACATGTAGGCATCACACTGATTTGTTCACAGAATTCCCCCTCCTTCCTCACCCCAGACCCTGAGGACACTGGTGCAAAAACCAAGGAGCAAAACACTTGATCTGTGTTTTTGGAAACCAATGATAAGACTATTTTTTCATGTTTTCCTTCATTCCTTTCCCCACTCAACTGAAAATAAAAGGCATTTTTGCAAAAACAAAGAGCAGTAACATTTCCTGTGCTTTTCTTAYCCTTAACCCTTTAATCATCATGGCACTCCTCACACAACAATCACCAGAGGCAGCTGCATTGTCAACYACAGCAGGCTGAGAGCAAAAGGCAGCAATGAGAAATTTCAGAAGTTYTTCTGGTTCAGGTAACTTCAGTTTATTTATTTTCTGGCTGGGCAGTCTGTACCAGGCAGCTTTCTTAGGAACCAGAGCAATCCTCTGAGCCCAGTCACAGCCAGAGCCCAGAGCCCCAAAGATGCTGGGACCTCTGCATTGTGCTGGAAATGGTGACAGGAAAAAAACAACACTGGTTATGGCACTGCTGGTCCTAAAACCAGCTCGAGGAGGGGAGGACTGAGAGAGCAAAGGCACTCGGAGCCAGCTGAGTTGGTTTCCAGGTGAGCTTGGTACAAGAGTGAATCAGAAGCACAGAGCTGAAAACCATCCCAAAAATCCAGCCACCTCCTTCCAGCTTGGTCAAACAAAAGCCCTGCACGTTATGGATCTCTCTCAGTTATCATTATGGACCTAGGCACATTTGGAGAGCGAGAATAAGTGCAAAATTAAGTTGCTAAAATATAATTTATGTCAATGAGAGGGAGAAATAAGAGGGGGAAAAACTAGTCTCGTTTATTAAGCACAAATTTATCTGTGGTCTGACCAGTGCAAGTRAAAAATGATGACAGCACACAGAGATGCACATTAAAGATTTAGAAAGTGTCTTTAATGCACAAACTSCATGAAAATCAGACTTGAAGCATGTTAGGGCTGCTGCCTACTYAGGAGTGGAACAAGGCAGAGAAGTGGAGCTGGGTGTCAGAAGCCCAAACCTCCTGTTTTGCCTCCCATAATTTATGAAAGCCCATTCCAGCTGATGGGAAATGATAATGTCTCTGAAAAGCAGCATCAGGAGGGCCTGAATAAATCACTCTTTGCTACAACTGACGAGAAAACCAGAATATGTTACACTTCCAGCTCTAAATGAAGAAAATCTACTGACTTTGAGTGTGATAAAAATATTACCATGTACTGTCACTTTTTYTCGCTGCCTTCAATTAATTTTTCTCTCTGTCACATCCAGATAAATGATGGCAATCTTTACTCCTCAAGACTATAAGCTGTTTTTCATTTTTGATATTACAAAGTCTATATAATATGTGTGTGAGAAAGACTATGATTTAATAGTAATGTAATACTTTAAAAATGCATTAATATATAATAACATCTTTTCTTTAATCCAGTMTATTTTTTAAATTAAAAACACATCAAATACAAATCCATGGGACTCTTGTCCAAAATTACTCAAATCACACAATAAATCCATCACAAAACTATCTTTGTGTGGTGAAATCACGAAATTACTTTGTCAAGTGTACATATTATTGTGTATTTCAACCTTCTGAGGAATAGCAAAATTGTTTAAAATTAACTTACTACATAATTTTGAAAAACTCTGGCTCAATAAATCTAAATATAAAGTGCAGCAAAATACTCGTAATTAAATATATGAAAATAAACCATCAAGCCATGAGGCAGAGAAATTAAAGCGAAGCTATGAAAGCATCTAAGGGGAAGATGAATTATTTGTTTAAAAAACCCAGCAGCATAAAGGTACACTTCAAAATATTTCCCAGTTATGCTTCTTGACCTGAATCTGAACTCTCTGTTGCTTGTCTCCCTCCATTCCTGGGAATCCTACTCTCTTACAGCTGATATCTGCTGTGATTAAAMCTGGACAAAGCCTTGTCCTGGGCCAGAGCAAGGACTCAGGTGTTGCCTGTGGCCAAAGCTGAATGCCTCACAACAGCACCCAGATCAAAATATGACACATCAAAATATCCACACCCTAGATTAGTGTTTTTCCAAATGTGGAATTACTTGGTGCTTGGGGACCTCCAAGGCAAGAGCTGATGGCTGGGGGATTAATAATACCCAACACATTTCACTTATACTTGCCCAAATTGTGCCAGATCAGCCTGAAGCTCCCCATCACCACCAAGATGCATCTTCCTCTACCCTCAAGCCCCACCAAAGATCCTGGGTCACAATTTTCAGTTTATTCTTAGGGGTGAAAGAAGGGGCAGAAAGCAGAGCATTCCTGGTACCCCAATGATACATCAAAAGCACAAGGAGAAAACAGGGCAGCAATTACCTTAATTTAAAACATAAGAAGTGACCCAGATTCTTCAAGCAGAGCAAGTCTAATACATAATAATAATATCTAATATTTAAGAAAGATAAATTGCCTTGGCTAGTAAGGAGTGATTAGTTCTGGAAATATGTACAGTTAGGCCAGAAATAAGGAGTTTAAACATTATCTGGTGATCAGGAGGACAGACTGGGAGGTGCTTTAATTGCACAGATGAGGCACAACCAAGGCCAAGAAATCAAGTTATAACAGATTTTTAAAAGCTGAATTATTCACCTCTTAGAGTCTCTCACTAGAGACTGTTTTGTTTTCTTTCTTTTCATTAGCACACATAACAAGAGGTTAAATAATGGTGAAATTAATTGAGCTTAAAACAATTTTTGGAGCAGGACTCTACACAGATAAAAATCATATAGCCTTAAAGGCCAACTTTAATAATTTTCTACTCTGGGGTTTAAAGGAACTGCAGCACAAGACAACAATCTCTTCACCTGGCAGTAATACACACATTAAAAAAAAAAAGAATAAGGCAACTCTCTTCCAAAATTTTCTGGCTAGACCACAATAAATATCCAAAGAGAAAGAAGGTCTGGCTAGAGATTTCTGTGTAGATTGGGTAGTTGCTTATTTCATTTCCAAAGGACTCAAAGAGATTTAACACTTTACAAAGCAGACATAAGTATGGTTTGAAGAGTGTTTTTTTCCAACCTGACAGAGGTTTTTACTCCTTTTTACCTCCAGATCTGAGCCTGTTCTTCGTGCAGGGCTTTGCCTGCTCACCCTGCACTCACAGAACCAAAAGGAAGGCTGCCCACCTCCCAGAAGGATGAATGAATTCAAAAGCCTAAAATCCCAGTGTTAATGTCACAGGTGTTCTCAGAGCAAGCTATTCATGTCAAAGATATTCAAAAGAAAATGGCTTAGAGTTTGAAATAGAGATGTTTGATTAAGGTTAAGTGGAAAACTCAAGGGCTGGCAAAACCTCAGGTTTTGCACTTCCTACATATTTGAAAGGTCACATCAGTGGTGTGGGATGTTTTAAAACTCACAAATACACAACACATTTGTTTGTTCACGTACAGAAGGACTCGGCTACCAAGGGAGCTGGAAATTCAGTGCTCAAAACACAGCTTGCAGCAGTCCTCTGGATGTYCCACCATCCACAGCTGCTGAGTTTGGGACTGTTGGAGGTTATGTCCCCACCTCTTGCTGTTGGTGCCCATGGATCAGATGTCCAAAAGCTTGCTCTGCCCATTTTTCAGTCTGTRGAGCAGATATAATCTAACTCCACAATTTCCCAAGGCACCAAGGTCTACATGYTCACCACTGGCTGTGTAACTCATTATTTCATTATCTCATCATCAGGGTTTATGCTGSTCTCCCACTGGATGCATTAAATTGCTCCCCTGCCTCAGTATGGCAGGATTTGATGGAACAGCAGCTCTGCTCTGACGTGGATTYACTGAGAATTGTGAAGTGTCTCCAYAAAWATTGCAGATTATGAGTCAAAGTTCATATTGCAGAAATTAATGCTTTTAAGAGGAGCTGTTGCACACATGGGACTCCCAGAGCCACACACCCCAAAATCACTGCAGCTTGCTTCCTTCRAGCAAAAATATCCATCCCTGGCCAATCACACGCTATTTTTTCCAAGTAAAACTGCACATTTGCAGGTACACTGGGATTCAATGACAATTCAAAGAAYAACACATTTTTTCCAGTGTGGGAAGGAGGTGTGTGCCTATTGCTCTTCCCCCAGGTGTTTTCTGCTACACTACTACTTGAAATGCTTTTTCATAAGGAGCACAGCTTCAGTATTTTCATACCCATTAGCCATGGCTGTGGAAAAGGCACGTAAATTTAACAAGAGTACAACACAGTTTGCTGTTTTTAAACCTGGGATATTTTATACTGGGGTCTTTTAGCACATTWAAACACAATGAAAGCTAGGCAGCTGATTATCTAAGAGGTAACAAAACTTCAAACTACACACAGATGTTGAGCTGCACTAAAAGGACAATTATTTGCCAAAATCACTGCCAAATTAAAGTTCCTATTTGGAAACTTTCACACATTTGTGTCTGGTGCAGCTGCAGCTGTTTAACTGCACATAAATTTTGTTTTCCCCTTTCCGATTGTTATTCAAATGACATTAAAGAGCAATTACAGCAGAATGACAATAACCAGTCCGTTAAAAGTTCAAATTGGAGGAGATCTGTTTTAATTTAAAGTCAATAAAGTATTAGAATAGCAAAACAAATGGATCTCTCTGTATGCACATGAATGTTCCTTTTCTTTCTACACACAGGTATATCCAATATGCACAGAGGCACCAGGTGCAGCCCTGGCTGCTGTGACTGTGAGCCCTGGGCTGGTGCCCCTCTGCAGATGGACCCTGACTCCCTCACAGGCAGGGAGGCCCTGCAGAGAAACCTCCACGAATGAGAGGGCTGGGCAATCACCAACCTTGTGAGGTTCAGCCTGGGAAAGTGCCGGATTCTGCACCTGGGATGGGGCAACCCTGGATGTACGGACAGATGGGGAATGAGGGGCTGGAGAGCAGCCATGGAAAGGGACCTGGGGGTCCTGGTCAGGGGAAAGCTGAACCTGATCCAGCAGAGCCCTGGCAGCCAGGAGGGACATCCCTGTCCTGGGGACATCCCTGTCCTGGGGACAGCAGGCACAGCAGCACAGCCGGGCAAGGGAGGGGATTGTCCCCTCTGCTCTGGGCTGGGGCAGCCTCACCTCCAGTCCTGGGGGAGATTTGGGTGCCACAGTATAAGAAAAACAATTAATTAAACAATTAGAGAGTGTGCAAAGGAGGGCAACAAAGATGGTGAAGGGCCTTGAGGAGAAGCCGTGTGAGGAGAGGCTGAGGGCACTTGGCCTGTTCAGCCTGGGGGAGACTGAGGGGAGACCTCAGTGCAGTTACAAATTCCTCATGAGGGGAAGAGGAGGGACAGACACTGATCTCTTCTCTCTGGTGACAGTGACAGGACCCAAGGAATGGCCTGGAGCTGTGTCAGGGCAGGTTTAGGTTGGATATCAGGAAAAGGTTCTTCCCCCAGAGGGTGCCTGGGCACTGAACAGGCTCCCCAGGGCAGGGTCACAGCCCCAGCCTGACAGAGCTCAGGGAGTGTTTGGACAATGCTCTCAGGCACAGGCTGGGACTCTGGGGGATGGGGCTGTGCAGGGCCAGCAGCTGCACTGGATGATCCTTGTGGCTCCCTCCCAACTCAGGATATGATTCTGTTTTGTACCAATCTGTATCTATCTCTGTGTAAATGCTGCAGACACCTATGGGAGGCCAGGGTGTCCCACACAGTCCTGGCCCCTGGTTTGGCCCAGGCTGGAGCTCAGTGGGCACATCCCTGGTGCAGAGCTGAGCCTCACACAGCTCACTACCAGCCATTTCATTCTGCTGACTGCACARATCTCCAGACCACAAAACTCCACAGACTTTGTCATTTCCGTGTTTATACAGCASCTAAATACTCCCAATGATTACCTCTTGTACAAAAAACCCTCTTAAAAATTTGGCCTTGGAAATAGGTGTAGAGGATATAAATCAGCACAAGAACAGGCACCACCAAAACACATCCTGGTGCAGCCCCTAAGGGTGCTCCTTATCAAACTGGGCAGACAAAACAGTTCTGTCTGTCATAAACCTAATGGATTTATGGGATTTTAGCTGTACAACATCAAGCCCCACCTTAAAGGGGCTTATAAAAAGGAGGGACAGATAGTAACAGGACAAGGGGCAATGGTTTTAAACTGAAAGAGGGCAGGTTTAGATTAGCCTTTAGGAAGAAATTCTTTACTCAAAGGGCAGTGAAGCACTCTAAGATCCTGCCCAGAGAAGTTGTGGATGCCCCATTCCTGGAAGTGCCCTGGCTGCTTTATTGGCAAATTAGTTATTCTTATACGATGGCCTGGAAATAAATATTTTACCTAAGCAATACCAACTCATTCCCAACTCACCTGGAATCTCCCACCTAGAGACTGATGCATCCTCASACACCTAAATACTTACAAAATGCATCATTTAGACAACTGGATTAATCACATCCTTATGGGCGAGAACTATTCATKAAGCACAACAAACCAAACTCCCCACTCTCCAATTTTCTAAATTCCTATCTCCATTACTGATGCCAAACCCTTAAGGAAAGATTTCCCATTTCTCCTTCTCTGCTGCAGGAGGATTGAAGCCCCAGCAGCACAGCTCTGAGCTCTCATCTGCAGCATGCTGTGGGCCACTTTCCCAGCTCATACTCAGATGAATTATGGGGTTTTAAACTGAAATGCTTTAAGAACCATTTTTTCAGACTCTGACTAAGTTCGGCACTGTTCCAGTCCCTGAGAAATATTCTGAAGTCTGCAGATAGCAAATCATTAACATTTTGAAGACTCAGTAAAAATGGAATCAGAAGATTTATCTGCTGAAAATTGGTCAATCTAGTCCACATCCTGACTCTGGAAGTTGTCCAAGCACCTGATGTTTGACGAGCAAATTTTCTGCAAGTAAGGAAGAAATATATTTACTTTTGACTTGCATTGTCAGTCCTCCTCATACCATCAAACTGGAGGCTTTTATCACTCCCAAAATTTTCATTTGCATGCTCTGTTTAATTATTCAGTTGTAAATTCTAACCTGTTCTATTCTAAATGGACACTCATGAAGCAGCTACATTTGGAGCCCAGTCCTTTTCAAGACTTGGCATCAATGCTTTTAGTGAWGCTAATAACTAACCAGCTCCAAACCTTCCATCCCTTAGTAAACCTGCACATATACCAGTCAAATTTTGTTCCCCAACCAGTGCAAAAACTCTCTGCCAACACTGCTGTTCTTGTTTGTTGACATAAAAATATCAGATACCTGTACTTAAGAGAAATTGTTCTTCAGGAGCTACAAACTATTTCCTACAAGCAGAGCAGTCATCTCTATGGAAGCAAGTGTTCCAAAAAKCAATAATTTCTCCCAGTCCAGAGCTTCATAAAGAAAGCCCTGTCTTATAATACCATCTGATCTTGAGTAGATCTTGAAAAAAYTGGGTACCTAATTTTCCCTGGGAAGACAATATAGGATATAAAATCCTTTGAAAGCACTTCTTATCCATTTCTGAAGCTAGAAATTTATTTAGTTTCTTCTTGTGAGAGAGCGCTGGGAGGGGATACACAAGTGCAGAATGGAAAATAATTGGGGAAAATGGGAAACTCTCCTTTTTCCCCAAGTTCTTTTCTTTCATTTCCATTTCTTTCAACTCCAGGAATCCTGTCTGTGGCCTTGAGATGCCGTCAGAGGAAGAGTCAAAGCAAGGAAAATGTTCCTTCTCCTGCACAAACCTGCCTTTCTGGGTATTCTCTGAGTAAAGAACCAAGCCAAGATCAGTATCTAAGTTGCTTTTCTCTTTTGAGATTCCAGAGATGTGATATACCAATGAGCTTTTTAAGGTGCCAGCCCAAAAGCAGTCACATCTTTCCTGATAAGCACATCCCTCAAAGAACAAAGCAGGCATCAGCTCTTTTTTATGTATTATGAAATATTATAACCCAGAAGATCCTTTTGTCAGTACCAGTGTAAACAGAGGCCTTCCTTGGCTGTTTGCTCCTCTGTTTCAGAGCTTGAAGAGATACACATATCACTTCCTTCATAAATCAGARGTGCCAAATCTTGTGTCTGTACACAACAGATTCATCCAGACATTTACAGCAGTGTTCCAGGAAAAAGTAATCTTAGTTAAAGTGATTTTACTAATGAAGTCATTAACAACTGTGCTTTGTGTGCAGGCTTCAAAACCTCTCTGTGAMGATCCAAACAGAGAAAAGACTGAGCAACACATAAAAAAACCAGTGATTTTACAGGAACCTTGAATTTGTCCACCAAGAGGTCCAGCAGCTCCCCAAAGAGCAGTGGTCACCAGGTGTTAACAGAGGAGCACAGCAGGCCAGGGGCAGAAGGAGGAATTCTGTGCTCAGTATCCATCTCAGTGCCACCAGCTCAAAAAATAAACCAAACCAAACCAAACAACAAAAACCACCAAACCAAAAACCAACAAACACAACCAAAAGAAACCCAAAACCCCCCAGAAAACCCCAAAACCAAATCAACCCTCCCCCCCAAAAAAAGGGAAAAAACTCACAAAACTCTTTTGAAGCATAATCCCTCAAAATGGTGGAAGAAGTTACTTTACTTGGAAGGAGGAAGAAATGCTGACAAAACATATATTTTACTTATTTTTTATAACCTTTAATGGATCTGAAAAAAGAGGACAGATTGTTTTTTGACCGAAACTACTTYTCTACTCACTTCCCTCAACTCTGCAGGTTTATCACAGAGGTGACTTCTAAACAGCAATTTCTCTTACATAATGACTTACTAAGTATCTATCCACTGCCAAATGAGTTATCATCTAAGGCAGAGATYAGATTATAATCTAATCTAATAAACAGGAAAACATCACAGAGAAAGTGAGGCAAATCATATGAAACCAGGAATTATGAAAGAATATGCTTTGATGAAAGTACAACCAGCTTTCTGAAGCTACAACATTTACATATGAAAAGAGGATTGCACAAAGTTCCAGAAGTTCAAACATTATAAACTCTGATGTTCTACTCACCCCCCATTAGAACTAATTGAAGGATGGGTGCTTTTGCCCTGAGGCATTGGATGGGAGATAAAAGGAAAGGTGAAGTGCAGATGAGGCTGCTGTGGTTGTGGGTAGTGAAAAGRATGCCAAGATCCAGCAGACAGGGACAGGGACACACAGGGACAGCCAGTGTGGAGACTCAGTGACAGAGAGCAGCTCTCAGTGCCAAGGCACGCCAGCACCATGCTCTGGGATGAGGAATTTGATCCTACAGAAGCCATTTGTCTTAAAAATTAAATAAACAGATGTGGGGAAATGATGAAGGCAATCAGAATGCCCACTGCAAAACTTTGCAATCAATGATCCATTCTTCACACCTCAGCTCCTTTCAGCTGACACATTTTTATGAAATAAAAGCCAGCCTAACTGAGACAGGTTTGGAGAACTGATGGCTCAGACCTCCAGGATTTCTTCAGAAAATCTCACACTACCCCCAGAACCCCACAACTGATTCTTTGTGTGCCTCCTGACATAAAAAACACACTTTCTGCTAAAAGGGCTCAGCTAACCCTAGCAGTTTTTCCCTCTCATTTTATCCTGCTCTCTGCCACACTGCTTGGAGGAGAAGGATATGGGACATTTTTCACAAACTGTCAYAGGCTTGCAGATCAGTGGGTTAATGTATCAGCCTTTCACCTTTGCAAACCACAGTTCAACAGTCTGAATTACTATGGTAATAAATGTGGTATTGTTTTGGTTCAATACAGACTTGTGTTTGAGGAACTGTAACACAATATTTTTATAACCTTGTGGAAAAGATAAGAAGTTGGCAATTCTCTTTTATGCCATAGATTTTGTCTGTAATCTCAAGCAAGCTAATTAAACCCAGCCTTTGAAAATAATTAGCTGTCTAACACTGATTTTACTAAGTCTGGTTTAAATAAAACTACTTTCTTTGATAAACCAAGCTATGATATGAGTTAAGTATAAATTATTTCCTTGAACAGGTTCACAGCAGGCCAATTTAACAAAAAAAAGTACATCTAGCTCAGGTAAGAGCTTAAAAAATGTAGTTCTTTTAGAAATAGGGAGTAAAAAACATTGTTCAAAGTCAGATTTTCAGCTTAAATCAGTTTCCACATCTCAATAATAAAGCTGTGAAAAAYAGAGCTTGCTAAAAACCAACCAAGCCCACAATGTGATACCTTACAAYTGGTGAAGACTTACTCAGCAGCCTTGTGACAGCTCCATCCAGCAGAGTGTGTATCTCCATGGGTTTKAACTCCAGATTACTCATGACTATAGATACAGCAGTGCACTGTGGTCAAAATGATTTTTTGTAACCAGTACATTTAAGGGATTTACAAAATTGTATCATCCATCCTTCCCAAAAWGTGGATGGATCTTTAGGTCACAGTTTTTAAGAACTCAGAGCCCCGAGCAGGATGTATTGTTCCTCAAAAGAAAGGCAAATACTCCTAAACCTCAACTCACTGCAAACAAGCACAGAGCCAGCTGATTTCCTGCTTTGGCACAACTAAGGGCCATGTTAATTCTTTTACTGTAGCAGGGATTATAAAAAAAAAAAAAAGGCCCCATTCTATTGATTGTAATGGTGCTGTCAGTGTAGCAGAATAATGCTTTTCCAGTATCACTTTGCATTACTGCTTCAGCCTCTGATGACAGATGAAAAGTACTGAATCTTGGCCAAAAGCTGAATGTGCCATTATCTCTTTTTGCACAGCTGCACAGACATACCCTCACACAGACCAGGGCTTGCTACCACGTTGTTTAGGGCTTAAAAGTAAAATAAAAATAAAAAAATTAAAAATATCCCATATCCTGAAGGCAAAGAGAACCTGAAACTTTGCTCAGAGAAGCATGAAAGYACAATTCCTTTGCCAAATGCACCTCAGAATGTCACATTACCATACGTGGAGTTAGTAATGGGCAGCTGAACTCTGAAACGCTGCTTAGCTTTTATTCTCTGTTTGTTCCTGTCAGTTCAGCAGATTCCAGAAACGGGAWAAATAAATGCATAAAGGTTTATATTAACCCAGTCTAAGTTATAATGTAATCCAGATACTACTGGGGCTAGAGGCACCTAAGCCTGAACAGGACTTTCTGAATCACTGACTCCAGTTTTCAACAACCATTCACAATTAATTTTTAAAAACAAATCACTTTCAAGSCAGCTTGGTGTCCAGACCCACTGCATCTGTCAGAGCCATCACTCATGGTCAGAAGCCTYCCAGCCTCAAGCCTGAAAGCAGTAATTGTCAGTTTGCATCAATTTATTTCTTATGCTAATGCTGGCATTCAGCTGAAGGAACTCCTCAAACTCCCTCCTTCTTCAATTCTCTGATATCCTCTCRGACAGCAAACATACACAGGCTCTCAGCACTCATCTTGCCTGCTGCCAGCCACTCCATCCAGGACACACATGCCCACATCTTCCTCCATCACCTCAGCAGATCTTCCCTGCCCTGCCCTGGTATGAATTCTTCATCTGTGAATGTGATGACAAGAGTAACACACTTTGGGTCTGCAATGGCACAAAAGCCTTATTCATTATGATTTTCCTCCCTTCAGTGGAAGCTTCTTACACAGAGCACTGCCCTTGGCCTCTCTCATGGCTCCCTTTCCTTGGTGGCTGGCAGGTAACCTGCACCACCTACCACAACCAGCATCTTCTCTTCCTATGGCATTTCCAAACCTGGGATAATGTGAGCTGAAAAGCTTACAGTTAAAAACCCCCAAACAGCAGTATTTCAGCACATATCCTTGCAGTTCATGGTATGAAACTGAAAACTGTATTTTATCCATCCTCATTATCTTCCTCACAGATACCCTGATCATTTACTACACATKGGTAATTCTGTCCTACTCCACAGTCCCAGCATACTGCATTTGACCACTCYTCCTGCAAGATCCCTACTGAAAATATTAAATAAAACAGACACCAGGACCAATTCACACATCACTAAAACTCCTCTTTCTGCCTTAGTTCTTTACATCAAGTCCTCTATCACACTCACCATCCTTTAAATAATTTTAATCGTCTCCAGTTTCACTAACAATTTCCTGAAGTGATGCTTATTAAGCACTTCACTGRAGCCCAGACTGAGCAGAAGTATCAGTTACTTATTTTAGTAAACTSAGGCTAGACTTTATGACATTTCTATCTACTAGATCAGACTCTATTTATTTCCTCTAACCCCTTCCAAAGGATGTGAGAGAGGTGTGACTAACAGGTCAGCAGCACTTTTAATAGGCTTTGCCTCTCCTGTTAAAACTGTGGTTGTATTTTGCAATCAGTAATTGCTGTTTCTCTCTCCACKATGTCATTAGCCAAAAATCAGCCTGTTGGGAAAGGAAATAGCCATTTTGGGCATAACCAGTGACATTTAATCTCAACTTCATCCAGGATTAAGGCAGTCCCACTTTTAGATGAAGGCAGTTCCACTTAGATTTTTTYCTATTATCATCTACTTGTTATTTGAATTTACTTTTGCAAGATTAATTCAGCACAACTTTTTGGTTRCTCTCTCTTAATTGCTGCACCTCTAACATGCCACATTTTCCTCATCTGCCTTTTTTTTCCCTGCTCAGCCAATTTATACATTCTAGGGAGGTTGCTCATTCCCAGTCCTCTTCTGCAAGTTCCTTTTCATCTCTGCCCACCCAGCACATCTCCACTTTGGCTGAGAACACAAGATAGAAGCAGCATTTATAACTCTGACCTTCAGATACTCTACACCTCCAAATTCAAGTCCTCAAGCACCTGGGCCCAGCTGACACGACCAAGTYACTCTTTTATCTGAGCTCAAGACCTCACACTACTAAATTCAACACAAATACTCTCCAGTGTCATCAAACAGGCCAGCAGAAATTAAAGGATTGTGAAAGACCCTCAAGTCAAGGGTCAACATGACTGCTATTATAAATTACAAGGGCACAGCAATCTTATCTTACTAACAAGGATAAGGCAGGAGCATTAGCTCCAGGGTGGGATGTATGCACTTACACAGCAGCATCCTGCACTGCTGGAGCACAGCTGCTGTTGGAGGGGACTGCCACAGCACCACACTAAGACAGCAAAAACGTGTTTTCCACCAATCCCAAGAGTAACCTGATGAACTGTTTGCTCTGTTCAGGTAAGGAGGGATGGAGACTGCTGCCTGGGTGTCAATGGCACAGAATGAGGGGCAGTGTTTTGTGTAAAAAAGGAGAAAAAAACCGCAAAGATAAATTAACAGGAATGCAGAATGTAGTGGAGAGAGCCTGAGGAGCAAGGCTTTGACCAGTTTCTCTGTCTTCAAGAGGTCTTTACTAAACACTAACTCAGCCTGCTGCAATTTGCTGTGGTACTATAAAATACCAGCTGCAACACGAGACCTAGGACAAGGGGGATTTGMTTTAAATGGGAAGAGAGCAGGCTTAAATGAGATATTGGGAAGAAATTCTTTTCTGTGAGGGTGGTGAAGCACTAGGACAGGTTTGCCCAGAGAATTTGGGGATGCCCCATCCCTGAAAGTGTCCAAGGCCAGGCTGGATGGGGCTTGGAGCAATCAGGTCCAGTGGAAGGTGTCCCTGCCCATGGCAGGGGSTGGGACTGGATGAGCTTTAAGGTCACTTCCAACCCAAACTATTCTGTGATTCTGTCATTCAAGCTGGGGTTGAGTAAGAGGTCTCATACAAGCTCATCAAGGCTGTGAAACTTTTAGTAAGGTTTTATATACATCTACAAGTGATCCATGTCACAAACCAAATGTTAATTCTGTGAYTAAAAGACAGCACTGTCACCTCAAGAGTTGCTTCAGTAACTTCTCAGCTGTGTAACAAGAGAATAAAATCTGAATTCAGAGAAAGGGAGGAAAGTGCAGTGCTTGTCATGGGTTATGGATGGAAAGTCCTCTGCCTATCTGTGTTCAGCCATCTGCCTTCAACAAATTATAGTCCAACGTCCATGTACCCCTACAGAACTAAGTGCTGCCAGGTTAGCAGCAATAAAATATCACCCAGTGACATCTCTGAAGATGTCTGAGCACACAGTGCATTAAAATAAATCCAAACAATGGGCTTGAATTATATAAAAAAATCTCAACAAGTCTCCTGTTCCTCATTTTATGTATGAGAGACAGCTTCCATTCCCTTTATGCACAAATACAATCTTATCCTGAGCAAACCAYTTTATTCCACTGAAAATGGGGTTAATGTCTCTGTTAATACTTCTGTTAGCATTTCTTTACACAATGAGTGGCCATAGAGCTAAAAAGCTGTCAGAAAAACCTTCAACACTTACCACTGACCYAGCTGAACAGATTCACAATTAAACCTTTTCCTTATAACAAAATGCATTTTGCCTATGAAAAAAGTCTTTATTTTATTGCTAATCATGTAAAAAATAAGATACTGTACTGATTTAATTGAGACATTCACAGGACAATATTTATACTTCAAATTTTCTGAAAGCCAAACTTTTCTGGAAGAGAAGACTGAATCAATTCTTTACCATGGGCATTGTCATATAGAAGTAGACCAGCAAAATGTTTACACAAAAAAAAAGTGAAGTCAACCTGAATCCTTTTGGGGTGAAATGGTCATGATGTGAAAAGTTAGAGCAAGTGATGCAGATGGCTATAGGCAGAATGGGAGCAAGATCAAGACAGATGGGAAACCATGGCACTGGACAAATACTGAGCATAAAAAGGGCTGAAGCCACTTCCCCTCCCCCAGCTCGGAATGAGTGCATCCAGGATATTTTTATCCAACTATTTATTGTGCTCTTTTGCTCCATCTGCCGGCTCTGCAATGCATTCCACACCTATTGTAATAACAATACCAAATGAAAGAGGAAGATAAAAATAGGAGTGAAAAAAATATTTACCAGGGTCAATCTCATGACCTTTAATCCACTTATTGTCCTTGGCAACTACAGACATATCTAACTGTCTTGTCTTTTACTCAAAAGAGTTAGTCCAGCTTTGTGGGGAGTTTTCCCTGCTGTATGCTATAAGCTTAAGAAGTGTTTTGCCATTTACACTGTTAAGCAACAGAAAAATGTTATTGTGAGTATAAAGGGTTTTCAGAGTTCAAATTCCTTTATTTCTTGATGGCATAATGAAAAACAACAAGTGGAAAGATTTTCTCACACTTAAAATCATAGTAGATCCGTGTACAAATAGATTATCCATAGATAGATTCACATGGACACAGGTGCTCATTAAATAAATAAAATTCTATTAAGGAAAAGGGCCTTTCCAGGGTATTTTTATTACACCCCTAAAGGGAATAATATTTCACCAGAGAATCAAAAACTGGAACTGAGTGGGAAGTGAAGGCATCCTTAGTGTATCTACTACCTAGAGTAATACCCAAGTTACCCCTCTGAAAAACCTGTAGAGTTCCTAAAGCTCCTTATTCCAAGTAATTGAACTCCAGGCATTGCAACAAATGTGCAGAATAATGTGAGAGCTGCAGCTGGACACGTTCCACACTCAGAGGTGGACACCACATGAACACCTGCAGTGTTTTTAGGAGGCTGAGAGCACAAAACTCCGGGGCTTGCAGCAAACCAGAAGTATCCCATTAGCACATTAATGGACCAACCTGCAGCCCTGGGGAGCAGAGGTCACCTCTGTCCCACCCTCCTGCCACCTGCAGCTCGTGGCCCAGGTGTCAGCAGGTGAAGATGCACAGTGGGGATGTGCACATCCATTAAATGCCATTCATAAATGCCAGACATAAATTAATCCTCACGCTGATAACTTTTTGGCTGCTCCAAGTTGAGCGCATGCATAGCTGTAGTAAGTAAGGGATTGCTACTTTTTAGTTAAGTCTGGCAATTTGATTTTTCACTTGTCAAAAGCACATTTCAATGTGACTAGATAAAAGCGTGGTAGGGGTTGGAAAGTCTGRTATTCTTGTGAATGAGAGGCAGAGGGAAAATATTCCAGTAATGCTGAAATTCTCTTCCTTTTATAATATGGAKAAAGAAAAAAAAAATAGGAGATCGAATAGAGCCAGAATGTAAAATCCATTTTGCAACAGGATCTTAACTGAGGTAGTAGTAATTTTTATGACAGCAAGCTCAGTATTATTGCAAAGTTAGTTCTCCTTACAATTCAGGGCTTGTGGAATAAATGCTTGCTCTGCTCAGAAATTCCTCCCTTAGTACCTGATCCTTCTCAGAGGCAGGGAGCCAAACTAGTCAGTACTTTGGTTTGACATGGTGCTGCCATTSATAACATTTTAATGTTCAAATATGGCTAAAAGTTTAAGCTTCTGCTTATTYATTCAGATCATATTAGTTGATGCTTTTCTGAGTGGTGGGGGAATATCTCTCACATCCTCTGATAGAGCAGTTTGAGATGCAGAAGCTGCCAAACAGCACATAAAGAACAGTAATGACGTTTTTTGGGAAGTGAAAACAAACATTCAGTATTTCAAATTACACTATTAGRTGATTGCACAACTCAAATCTCAAAGCATATGCAGGCTGTGTAAGGTATCACGTATCTATCTCTATGGCAGCTAAGTAATAACAGGGAAYGTAAATCGAAAGAAATCAGAATTGTGTATCTGTTGTCAGTTTAGTGTGATTTCTAAAGAGCTAAAAGTCTCTTGAATTTTATYTTTTAAAGCTATTACTGAGGAAAATACTATCTGACACCAACAATTTTTTTTTTCCACTGATGTTTTTATAATGTGCCTAATTTTACACTTTGACAGCTCCCACATTATTCATCTAAGGTCACACAAGAACACTGCAAACAGAACAATGTTCCAGAGGAACACTGAATAACTGTATTGAATAACAGTCAAAATGGACTTGTTTAGCAAGATAACAGAGCACAGATGTGGCAGCACAACAGCAGAATTTGCCTCTCCCTGGTACCTGTTGTGTAAGGAACAAAATGGGCTCCATGCAGAGGAGCATTGCCACAGCACCTCCTCGTGCAGCTGCAGGTGCTCCCAGACCCAGCTGTGAATTAAATAACGAGTGCTGGGGAGGGGTGGGGGTGTTTTGATCTGTCCTTTACACTCAGGGCAGCAGAGTCTGTGCCACCCACCAGAGCCCAGCAATTCTGCACAGGGAGAGGGCAGGGAGTGAGCAAAAGGTGACCAAGAGAAGCTTTAAAAAAATACAGAGAGTCACAGAAAAGCTTGGAAAAGGCCTCCAAGATCATCATCAAGTCCAGCTGTTAGTACTGCCAAAGCCTAAGCCATGTCCCCAAGTGCCACATCCACGTGTCTTTTAAATACCTCAAGGAACGCGACTCCACCACTGCCCTGGGCAGGCTGTTCCAATGCATGACAACCCTTTCTGTGCAGAAATTTTCCCTAATATCCAGTCCAAACCATCCCTGGTGATACTTAAGGACATTTCCTCTTGTCCTGTCACTTGTCACCTGGAAGAAGAGCCCAATCCCCACCTGGCTGCACCCTCCTGTCAGGGGGYTGTAGAGAGCAGTAAGGTCCCACCTGAGCCCCCCAGCTCCCTGAGCTGCTCCTCATCAGACTCATGGTCCAGACTATTCCCCACCYCTTCTCTGGACCTGCTGCAGCACCTCCATGTCCTTCTTTTCATGCAGGGCCCAAAACTGAACASAGAGAAATAAAAGTTAAATTCCAGTCTTCATTAAGATCTTTCATGTCTGTCCTCTGTTCCCCATGTGGCAAAAGAAAAGCTCACTGAACTTTTTATAAAATACTATATATACGCTACTGACTAATTATTCAATACTTTTCATGTATGCACATCCCTAAAATCCTTCTCYAGAATTTCAGCTGATGGTATTATAGATGTCTGGCTTTGAAAAGTCAGCGAGACAGCAATTAGCCACAGGCTTCAATGAAGAGCAATGCATATAGATTCTATATTAATTAGAAACAACTCATTTCTACAAGTAAGGAATTTTTTTCCTCTTCYCTGCAAGTATTTATGCACTCATTTAAAACCCAAGTGCAACTGTGTAATACAGCCAGCTTAAACAATACAGCTGAATGCTTGGTTAGAATGCAAAACAATATGAAATTAATGTCTGCAGTACTGAAATCTCACACACCTCTCAGGGAAAGTGCAGTAMTGCCACGAAGCACAACTCCTTCTCCTGGGCCTCAGTACTAATTGCTTGTGGACTTTGCAAGATGTTAGCAACAGCAGAAAATCACAAAGCCTTTTCTCAGTGGAAATCATGAGAAAAAGACCGTTTCTTCTGACCACAACAATAAATGCTTTTAAACACGCAGAGTCGTCAAAAGACTTTCTAAGCAACTCAGAAGAAATCACTTCAGACAGGATTACTACTTTATATGTATATCCAGAGCCCTGCAGGCATACYAGAGTCAGATTTGTTAATTCTGCACTAGTCTGCTTTGACTTTACCATGGGGCTTTTGAAATGTTAAAAAAAAGGAAGAGATTGGAAACATGAAGCTTAAGGAAAACTCATATTGCTTTATACTGTAAATATTCTCTATCAGGAACTGGAGAAGCTTGATGTCCTTTCAATTTTGTTTGGCCATGATCAATCTGAAGAATTTTTCTCCTTTTTCTTTAATCCACTTCCATTTGCAGAACAGCTCAGTGGAGAAGACTCCCCCAAAACAATGGAAAAATCAGTGTACACTGCACATTGCTGTTTGTAGGAAGAGCATCCAATACAGATGTGTTGTGTTTAGAAAATCCAGCTCTTTACTTCTTGATGAAAATTAGCAGTGCCAGTGCTCCCAGTGAAACCTTGCATTTTCCACTGCAAAAGCCCAGCCCTTTTTCTCTGTGTCTCTGATGTCTGGACTATGGGAGGAAAGTCATCACCTACAGAGCCAAGGTTGGATGCATCATTTATGTCGGAATTCTTCCCTCCCAGCCTTGGCTCTTGACCTCTCCCATCCTCCAGGCGTGGGTGCAGCAGCATGGATGTGAGCCTTTAGTGCAAACATGGCCTAAAATTCTTTTGTCCCAGATACAACACAACTAATCCTTATCTGGGAGTTGACCTAACACACACAAAGTGCTCATCTTTTCCAATGTCCACAGCACAGGAATAACTGGCAGCCTTGAGGGACTCATCAGCTGCTGCTCTCAGTTAGGACAGCCCTTCCCAGCCTGGCCAAACTCAGCATTTGGAACTCCTCACTCCTGAGAGCAGGCACAAGATTTTCAAGATTTAGATAATTCCTAGAAAATACCACTGACACTGTGGATTGACTTGTATCACAAGGTGTCATGTTCTTCCTTCTCCAGTCTGAATGAGAATGAATAAGAAATTTTAGATTATCACAATGATCTCAATGAGTCAATGAGCAAGAAATAAAATTAGGGATGATCATGATGATTTCAATCAGGCAGTATTGGTTTTATCAATCCTTTTCCATCAAAGATTATTTGTTTGTTTACAAATGGCCATCTCAGTGTCTCTGAAGGAAACAGCCTGTCATTAAAAGTCCTCAGATGCATCCACCCACAAACCCAGTTCAGCTTTATCCATATATCCAGCATATTTATCCATGTGCAAAGGTTATGATGACCAAAGAGCATTACTACTCACACACATAACTAACACATGAAATAAGTCAAGGAAAATAAACTTCTGGAAGGTTCTTATCAGTAAGTTACTTTGACAGCTTTTATAGGAGAGAGGGARCAATCCTGGGAAGGTACTAAGGGAAGTTTTCTCAAGTCTAGCTGCAAAGCTGGAGGCTGTGAATCTCATCCTGCAAAATTGGCAAAAACCTCTCCTCCAATGCTGGGCCACTCAGTGCAGGAACACCATCACTTTAAAGAAAGTGTCTCAGTATCCTTAGAAACAAAGTCTGTATTTCTTAAAAGTGACTATGCTTGGGCCTGGAAGTGATGATAATCCATCCTYGGAAAAATCAGATACTTTCATGTTCTCACACAAACATGAAAGGCACTGAATTTTTCCAGTTAATTTTGAAAGTGTTGGCCCAGAGGTACACTTTGGAGCTCTGAATACACTTCCTGATTTTCTTCCCAGCTTWAAGTGCTGTTTAATTGAGTTAATAAGCAGTCTGCTTCCCAAATTGCTGTAAAGCAAAATGCACTTTTCTGTACTTTTCAGGATTTTCAGGTTTTCTAATGAACAGCATTTTAACAGAGTATTTTCACAGCCTAACGCCTTCTCTCCCTTGATTTCACTACACACCAGACATCCCACTGTTCCAGTCCACCCAACAATACACCTGTTGTTCCCAGTACAACCGTTGGCGTGACTAACAAAGCCCTGCTGTTCACATTTCAGTTTCAAATGCCACATTCTGTATATCCTGAAATAGTTTCTTCTGATTTCAGAAGAAAAATACGTTATCTAGGACGTGTGCAATAAGGAATCATCACAGCACTGCTCTCCAAAAAACAATGTTCACGTTCTCACTATGTACAGAGAGATGCACTTAGAAAAAAACCTGCAATCTAGGAAGCCCACAAGAAAACAAACTTCAAAATGTTAACTTTAGTAGAATCCATTTGGTTTTCCTACAATAATCCACACCCAACAAAATACACCCATACACCATCTAAGCAAATGGAACCTTGCCTGGGCAATGAAGCTTAAACACCACCTAAACACAGAAGGATGAGGCAGGCAGTGATTTAAACATCAGCAGCAGTGCAAGGAGGGAGATAAATTAATGCCCCCCCTTTGAAAACTGAGCTCATTATGAAACCTCAGTTAGAGAACAACTTGACTGCAGCCAACCTGGCCATATCTCAAACCTTCTGTGTAAGCATAAGTGGGAAAGATAAATCCTGGTACACGTAGAATAATACCCTGATTATTTATTAAAATGTGCTGCTCCCTATACAAATGTGTTAGATCCATATTAGGTTCTTTCCTATTAGGTAAAACTAATTTATTTGGTATAAGGCAAATGGAGAAAAAAASGAGACCATTTTAAAATTGCCTAAGGTCACTTCATGGGCAAAACAATGTATTTAAACTGCAGAGATGACAACATGCTTAATATGACTACACAGAAATTGCTTCCTTGATGACAATACATTAAAATCCTCATTGAATATTCATAGAATTTTTGACAAGATTGAGTGACACGTAATCCCAGCTCCAGCAAGCACCAAGCTGATAGCCTCCCTGTGCAAGGATGGATGCCACACCAGCCAGGTCATCTTTGTTCCTCCCAGGGCCAGGAATGGCTGCACACAACATCCCTGCTCCCAGTTTTTAATATCTCATCAGGCTGACACAAATGGAAGGGAAGGAAATCAAATGTACAAAGCTCCTCTGTGCGTCGGATGCCGGAGCGAGGAAGGGCCTTCATGACAATGGTACAATGTGCGAGCTGCAATTTCCTTATAGTGACAGAAAATTAGAGAAATAGCAAAGAAAAATCCTCTGAGTGACTTTCACTCRCTAAGTTACGACCTCTGCATGATAAATAGGTAAGCAGAGTTTAAATGATGTGAAATATGTCAATTCAGAATGCATTAGGATGCCATTAACAGACAGTAGCTTAGACATCAGGAAAATATTAAGATGGATAGATCACTTAGCAACAATAGGACAAAGGGGGTTTTAATAAAGGCAGTGCAAGACAATGCCAGACTAATGCCACCAATGATCTGGAGGGCCTTTTTTTGTCAGATGTGCACCAATGTGATAAAAACCAATTGTGTCGAGACAAACAAGAGTAGACTGTTGAAAAACAGGCAAGCCAGAGCCCTATCTATTAATCAAGCAAAAAACTGGACTGATAAATTCTGTACCAGTAATGCAAAGTGATTAATACCATATTTCAACACCACAATAAAACTGTACCATAATTTCCTAACAGCAAAAGTGATACACAATGCAATGCTTATGCCAGCACTCCCCTGTCAGGCCTGAYACAGCTTTGGGATGACCCCAGGCCATAGTGAAGAGCACTTCTTTGGGAAACTCTATTGCTCCTCTTAAGGGCACTGGGACCTGACAGAAGTTTACAAAAGAAAATAAATCATATGTTACTGTCTCAGGGTTAAACGATATACTTCTAATTGGTTTTCAAGCCTGGAAAACAAATGAAATYCTGAAACACTTGCAGAAATACCAGCCTAGCAAGGAGGACAGTAAAGAAGACATACAACAAGGCACAGTAACAAAAACAAAAATAAAATTCAGAGAATTAATTTTCTCTTGTTTGCTTGTAAGCCCCAGGCTGACATCTTTGCAACAGCTCCAGCCACACAGCTGCACCTGGTACACAGAAAAGTCATTTTTTTGTCATTCCAGACCATTTACCTTTGATTTTTACRCTGCTGGCTATTCACATGAGCTGCTCATTTAAGCATCCTATCTACATCCAAAAAGGAGGGTGTTTGTACAAATCCAGAGATACAGAGGTGCCCAGCAATGCCCCTTAAAGCCATCACTTCCACCCAGTGCAGGGACATGACACACAACTGTTCAGAGACTGCTCTYGGTTCTGCCTTCAGTCTGCAGCCCCTTCCACTGTCAGTCAGCCTGATGATGTGAGCATGTGAGTGATGTTCAAGGATATTACAATTCCTCCAGAGTGAACACTTAAAAACAACCAAAAAAAACCAACAACCAAAGTAAAAAAGAACAATTCATTCTGCTTGGGAAATTTTAACGTTCACTGGAAATAAAAAACCAGTTGTGACACAGGAGGTGCTGGGAGGCCAAAGCTCTGCCTGTTTGAACAGTCAGTAACATCAGCAAAAATAATGGGGGAGAACATTTTTGGAGGTGGAGCCACAGAGCACAGCTGTCTGCAGCTGCAGCACCAGCTCCTGCAGGCACCCCCATGGAGCAGGGCAGCAGGATGGAGAGAGCATGGAGTCTCAGGAGCCACAACCCCTCTAAAACATCCACTCCCTRTTGTTTACAATGATACTGTTTCATTGAAGTTGAAAATTCTTTTTAAGCAAAGAAAAAAACAAATCATTTCCCAAACCCTCAGCTGCAAGTGACAGGCAGAGCCCGAGTACAGCAGCTTCTTTTTTTTTACCCCACTTACATGACAGCTGTAAGTGCAGACACCTGATAGCACAGATAATGACAGCAACATGCTGCTCTAAGCCATGTACCTTTCACAGACAAGCTGCTGCTTTCATTTGCTACAGCCCTGCTCAATGCCTCGCACAGCTGCAAACAAATAAGAACACTTTTTAGGAAAACAGCTCCATGATGAAGGTAAGGAAGGGACTTCTGTGCTGCTGCAGACCACAGAGCTTCTGCCTCTGYTGTGAATTTCCTCTTAATAATTGACCTCTCACAGCCCAGTCTCAATTCCAGACTGAGAATCCAATCCAGAATTCTCAAATCCCATAGAGAACCCCCCTGGAGAGGGGCATGAATTGCACCCCTCTGGGGGTCACAGTGAATGGCAACAGAGTTTTGCCAKCAGCCTCTTCTGTTTCTCACATACCTGAAAGCAGAAACAGRTTCAYTGGCTTAGGAAAACACCAGATTTTATTGTAAATCACAGCATGGTTTGCGTTGGAAGGCACCTTATCTCTTTYCAACCTCCTGCCATGGGCAGGGACACCTTCCACTGGACCAGGTTGCTCCAAGCCCTKTCCAGCCTGGCCTTGGACACTTCCAGGGATGGGGCAGCCACAGCTTCTCTTTGCCAGGGCCTTATCACCTCCACTGTGAAGAATTCCCTTCCTAATACCCCATCTAAACCTACCCTCTGTAGGTAGACTGTATTCTGTGTTTTTGCAGAAGCTTGCATTAAACGACTTTGAAGATAACTATTTTTCTTTCAGTATTTGAAAATTGGCCTTAGAATCAACTGTGATACCTAATAGTGGTTTGGTTTCAGTGTCCTTCATCCTGCTGGGAGCAGAAGAGAATGCTCTGAATACACTGTGCTCCTACTTCAGAGGATGCTCCCAAGACTGTGGTTTCTCCTGCAGTGAGAGCTGGAGTTCCCACCATCCTCCATCATCCCCTTCTGGTGTGCAGGCAGAGATGAGCTGTGGAGGATGAGGCCAGGCAGCTTCACCTTAAGCAAACACTCTGCAAAGTTTGAGTAAAATCAGCCCAACTACTTTTAAACGTAATTTTCAGTAGCCCCAGATAACATTGGTGAATGGTATAACACAGATGGAAATGCAATGCTGCAACTGGAAGTGCTTGCAGAACTAAAGAGTGGATCAACAAAAAAACCTAAGCCATCAATACTGCTGTGAATTTCTTCTTAATAATTCACCTCTCACAGCCCAGAGATTGGATTTTTTTTCAGATTCCAGACTGAGAATCCAATCCAGAATTCCAGAAACTGGCCTGTTTCTCAGAACTTGCTAAAAAAGGACAGTTGCTGAGAATTTTAGTCAGTTGGCCAAATTACAAATTCAAAACTGCTTTTGCCTGGAACTTCACAGTGCCTTGAACAAAAGCCCTCTGCAGCACGGGGAATTTCACCTTCCTTGGGTAAATTACTCTGGGCTTGTTTCACACTTCATACAAGCTCTTTGTTTTCCCTCTAACTTTCATTTCCTCTTCTTTCAATGCAGACAACGCTGAAGATTAAAGTGTATTCAGGAAAGAGGTGTTGAAAGTTGGAAATAAACACAGGGAAATTTTGCAACAGCAGAGGAAATGAGAAATTTCTAGTCACAAGTACTTCAGTGCAGCCCACTGCTGCATGGGCTGATGGCTCTGCAGCACTATGGTAAATTTTACTCATTTTCTTCTAATTACATCCAATGTGCATTTGTGCACTCTGAATCACCTTTGCAGAAGAAACAGGATAGATGGGGGAAAAAAATTTATAAGTTTACAATTGGCAYGCTTCCAAAAAGCAATACATGAAATGCAAACCCCACCTGGCAGTGGACTTTTRCACCAAGGTTAACTCCAGCTCGTTTAATATAGGCTATAATTTCAGCAATGCTTTTTGCATTCACTCTGTTTTARCCYTCTACATTAATTAACTCCATCTCATTTCATACATGCTATATTTTCAGCATTTATTAGCAATATTTTTTTTAATTCACTAAAATTTAACCCACTATATTTACCTGTATATAAACACTAACTAGTCATGGTGATGTAGCATTAGATGTCACAAGTGTTTATCTGTTTCACTTCTCAACCTCAGCTGAGCACCAACATTCATTTAATGCATTTAATAAATACAGTGGTTTATTTTGCTACCCAGGTTTGTTCTTTCCACAGGGTGAAAGCATTTCCCCAGGAATCCCCTGAAGCCAGTGTTAACATCTGGGAACAACTCTACTCTCTTYTAGAAAGTTCTTTGGAAATTTCCCTCAGAAAATGTTCCTTTCCCCACTTCTGAGTATTTTGCTGATTCCTTCCATTCTCCAGTCATGTTATCCAGGGACCAGGAATGTCTGGGAAGTTCTCAGGGTGCTCATGATGTCTGCAAGYCTGAGGATCTTCCCTGGAAGAGCACATTTGGAAGAACAATCTTGCAAGGGGAAGTCCAAACTGTATTTTAGGGACTTCAACTGAGAATGAGAACAAGAATCTCRATTTGTACAACCACAGACAGGGCACAGCCAAGAGGGCTCTGGAATTGCCCCTTCCCAGGGAAGCTGAGCACTGCCTCACAGGCTGCTGGCACAGCACCCTGTCAAAAAGGSTTTTCTATCAAAAACTTTCAATAGTAACACCCTCCAAATCCAAACCCTCTTCCAAACCTCCCTCCAGAAAAGCACATAAATCCCCATTKAGCACCACTCGCTTGCAGGCACTGATGCTGAACCACACAAAGTCTCCAGGTATATTTTCAAAAGCCCAAATTAACTTGATTCAGTAGCTGCAGGGGCTTTGCACTATTTATCCAGCTGCAAGGCCACTTGGATAATTTGTTTTTCCTAAATATCTGAATACTTTTTACCACTATTAGTTAACTGATAAAATAACATAATGCAGGAGGTGATGAACTCCTGGCACATCTCCGAATCTATCACCTCATCCATTATTCAAAGCTTTCTCTTTAATTCTGGCCMTCAAATATAAAATAAGCAGCAGATCTCAACAGATAACTCATTCAGGAGTTACCTGTGGCACATAACCTACACAGTTCCAGCAAGGCAATAAGGCTGATAAGAGCTTTCACAGTCCAGCAGGTGCATTATTACTAACACATTATTAAACAGCAGTTATTCATTTGCCTGTTCCATTTTAATTGGAGCCTAAAGAAGCTAACAGAGAGCACAGCTGATGGGGAGGGACTGGGCTCTGCTTTGTTTTAAAAAAATTCTTAAGTATTTCCTTAACTCAGGATCCAAAGCTTCAAACCTTTAAAGTTCCCCTATATAAACCAGCAAATTTTATGTGACTGAAAATAAAAAAGAAAAAAAAAGATGGACTTTAAAACTCTAGAAGAAAGAGGAGCATAAAACCATAAAAGCAAGTATTGCAAAGTGTGAGTTAGAAGTGCTTAATCAGCTTCCCCTCTCTGTGAAAGCTCACRGGTCCACCTCAAGTAGGTAGAAAGCAAACAATGAAAAAAAGCCTCAACATTTCAAATAGGAGATAGGACTGGTCTGCATTCACTTTCCTTCCAGGATCTCCAGCCAGGGCCATGACAAGAGCAGCTCTCCARATATCCCAGAACATCCTCACTGCAGCACTTGATGTCTGGCTGACACAGTTTTTAAAGCCTCCCATTCAGAAAGTGACCCTGCTTTTGGAAGAGCACACACCTTTCATGGATCCATCCAGAGCAGCCAGGGATTCATTCACAACACAGACACATGGTGCCCAACATACCCAATCCACTTCTCAGGTTTGTATGTGGAGTCTTTTGCTTCTGGAGCTTCCCTTCAACTGTCCATTCAGGAAAGGAAATTTCTGCAGATGGGAAATTTTTATGCCTGTAAGATTCACCCCCAGGCTCTTCTTACACAGCTGGAATTTGCAGATGCATGTCTAAATTCCCTGAATGGCATATAGATATATTATGGCTGTCACCTACAAAATCCCATTAGATCACTTGATAACATACACATATTCATTAGAGAAAACCAACAGCTTAGCATAGACAATTAAAAAAAAAACATTTAGGAAGCAAAAAAAAGAAATCAGTAGGTTTTGTCCAAGTTTTCTTGAGTAGCAGAAAGAAGCAATACCTCTCCAAAAGAAAAAAAWWATGTATYTTGGCTATCACAGATATTAAGCCACAAGCAGGTAGGAATAATTATAAATAATTACAAATCTGCTGACCTGTGTGTGTGAAACATTGAGATGTAAAAACAACATAATCATGGGCTTTGTAAGTCATGGATGGAGAAAGTGTAAGTACTTCCACCCATTCCACAGGATTACATCAACTTTTTCAATCATCTGTTAAATACATCATTCAACACCCCTATTTTACTGTTTCCTGAGATAYCATGATCTCTGCAAGTAACTGCATCTTTCATTTAAAATTACTTTCCAAGCAGAAGAAGGAATTGAAGTAAACTGAATGAATTTAAATTCATTACCAATTAAGTGTAATTTAATTCATGATTCCTTCAACTTTCTCGTGAGAATTGGGAGCTGCAGGAGGGATGCATACCTGACTGATGGGGCTTGATTTACTGCTGCTGCCCCCCCAGGAAATCACATCCAGCTATATATAGCTATCAGAAACCTCTTGGCCCAGAAAAAAAAGATGTTTACAAAACCAGATTTTAAGAACAACATCTGCGTAAGAACTGAGCATGTGTTTCTAAAAAGGTAACAGCATGCTGGCTTTTAGGAAGATAATTAAAGCCCCAAAGTTAGCATCCAGGATGGTTAATCAGAGAGGCTCCAGCTCACATGACAGAGCTGGAAACCTAAATAAGAGGCGAGAAGCAGCTAATAAACCAGATGAGATCCTGATTAGCCAGATTTCAGAGGTTACAGTGTGACAAAAATGTTAATTATAGGTTTATAAAATGCTTGTACCTGATTTCCACCTCTGTGAGAAAACCAGTCAAGGTCCTGGTTTAACCAGGGGACAAGATAAGGGGGCATTTCTGACCTCCAGTCCTGAWTGGGGATGGTCCCATAAGCACAGAGAAAACCACAACATCCACAACATCAGCCAGCCCAGCACGGAGCATCCCCCTGGCTCCTGCATTTCCCTGGCTCCCCACAGCATCCCTGCACAGATTATTCCTCCTTGTATCTGCTGGGGAATGTGCAACAGCTTTTACCAGCATCAGCCCCTGCCCTGCCTCCAAGTAGGCACCATCCAGGTGCTGARAAATGTGTGGCCATCCTGAGTTAGAGTTTGCATTTGGAAGTACCAGGGCAATACTTTTTTTTTTTTTTCTTTAATTAATTTTAAAAATTTGTTCCTGGCCAGCAGAGAAAAATTATATTTGTGTTGACCCAAATTCCTGAGGAGCTACCTATAATAATATATAATATAGGATAATGCCTAAATTAGCTACAACACACAGAACGGGCAAGCACTTGTGGGAGAACAGGAATGCCCAAGTATTTGTCGGAGACAACGTGAAGTGGAAAAGGTGCCAGCACTCCCCAAGAAAGGAGAATCCCAGCAGAAAAGTGCCAGCACTCCCCAAGAAAGGAGAATCCCAGCAGAAAAAGCTTTGCCCAGCCTAACTCAGCTGTGGAGCCTCAGAGGAGCACAGGGGTCTCATGGTGCAAGGAGACCTGGGGGGAATCTGCTGCTCTTCATTCTTCCTGCAGCCTTCTGAGCATCTCAATTCTACTTGCAAGAGCTGTGATGAGTGAGGAGGGTGCTATACATAAAATAAATTACTGTCCAGGGAATTTAGATAGAAAGCAGTAGGTATGGGTATGAGGAATCTGGTCAGGAATTAAATTTGACACAGAGCAATATCAGATATAACAAGAGAACACGTGTGAAATTGGTATTTGAAGATTATGAAGATTCAGAAAAGTCTTAAACATGAGACTTCTCCTTTTACTAACATTTTAATTGCTTTTATTGAGCAAATAAACCCTTTCCTTAGCCCACCTTTATTCAAGGCACAGAAGCAGAGATTCCACATGAGCATATGTTAGTTATAAAACAAGGTTTCCTAAAATTCACAAAGGAGAAATAGTCCTGCAACTGGGCTCTTATAAAATACAAGAAAATATAAAAATTTTTTCAGCATCTGGAACTGCTCCACTGAGCCCCCTGGGGCTGCTCAGATATTCTGCTGCTATCGACTCCCCACTCAGGTCTAATATTTCAGCAGAAAAAACAATGAAGTTGGGAAAACTTGCCAATATTAACTATAAACTCTACAAAATGAAAAGCAGGTTTTTCTTATTATCCGAGYTGTTCCTCTTTTCAATTAGATGACTAATTGCATGACTATTCATTTAAATTAGGTGACTTGGAACAAGAGCACTTTTAACCATAATTAAAAAAGTACAGCTCTTGATAGAGAGGTAACTCAGGTAACTGCAGTTCCCAGCTTCAAAATCTGGTGTGACACAACTTCATYGTACTCTACAGGTGACTAAATGAAAACATTAATTAATTGAAGTTTATCTTCCRTATGAAGCTACAATCAGAGCAGCAATTCAGCTGCAGAGTACTGTTCTACTTGTAACAAGCCATGCTCTGGGGGCAGAATAATTTGTTTCCTCTACTAAACTGGCTGTATTTTTATATATATGCATAATGGTTACATATACTCRTATATATTTCTTTTTATAYGTGTATGTGCACTTGTGTGCATATATAAAATACAGATGGATATAAAAGCTCAGTACCTTTTCCTTTGGCCTGTGGTGCTCATTTCCCAGGACCAGCTGCCCTGCTGATGTTAGCAGCACTCGAGCATCATAAATCAAGGAGGAATCCGTCCTCCCCTCAGTCTGTGGGCCACACGTGGGGAGGTGTAAGAGCAGTGCCAGGGCAGCAGGAGCTGCAGGAGCCACCCAAGGAGCTGGGTTAGAGCACACACAGCTCCTTCACACTCAGCTCAGCACTGCCCCTGCAAGGACCGAGGCATTGGAGCTGTTAATTGAAAACCAGCTCGSTGTGTTTGTGGCAGCTGTGAAATACCCAATAAAAACACCACGTGGAAGATGCCCAGGAACTCTCCTGTGCTGCTGCCAGCCCCAGTTACCTGGCCAGGTGTTCTCCTGTGCTGTGGAGATCTCCTGCTAGATAAGGGAAACTCTGCTCTGCACTCAGACTTTCTGCAAACTTCAGCTGCATCTGGGCTTGCTTKGCCACAAGAGGTGGAGCTCCCATCAGCCAGACAGATTTATTATTACCCTGGAACTCACAGTTCAGGTTTTCAGCTGAAATGGCTGGCAGAAAATTCGGGCAAATGGCAAGTAAAAAATTCTGATTTTCTAACTGGAGAGAAGTATACAAAATCCAGAGCCTTGTTAAATCAAGTTTTATGTAAGTTCTATGAAATCTAAAGCATTCATAAACATACCCCTGCCATTTGTAAAATTCTGCAATAACTACCTGTAAAAAAGTCCATCTGTAATATGGAAAGGAGCATGGTTGACAAAGGACTTGCAATGTCTTGGGCTTATTTAAGAGTCTCCTTGCTTAACAAAGGCTACTTTTACTTAACAGTGTGTAGAACAAGAAGGCATTTGGAAGTCTCTCACTTAGAATTCAATGGCAGGAATTGGCGTTATAGAAATACATTTCTATTACCAGACATTTAATTTTAAATCCTTGTGTTCATGAAGTATTTACTGCCACAGCACACAAGACATAAGTGCACTTTTCCAAATATAATCCCCCATCTGATCTATAATTCATTTTTTATAAACTCTGTAAGTGCTGCAGTGTTGCCATTCAACAAYCTTCTTTTCAAATTGAATCAAACTCTGTACATCCAGAAATAGTTCTGTGATCTCCCCTGTCCTGCTGCCGGCAGATCAGAGTTCATCTGACCTGTCACAAACTCAGCTGAAAAATATCTTCCACGTGCTTTCTCCATCCAGAACCCAGGCTGGATGATTTCTCTCTGTGTGAACAGRTATATACAAAACATACAACAATCTCTGGACAGAATTCAGGTTTGTGAAAAGTCTTGTTTGTCTCCCTGTTCCCATCCTCTGGATGAGGCCATTAAAAACGTCTCTACCAATATCCTGTGACACAGCTTAAAACCTCCAGTTTCTCTTGCTGAACCTCTTCCCTGAAAGTGCTAATGGGTAACAAAGCAGAGACTAATTGAAATTGATTTTTGCTGAAGCAATTTTTACATCYACAAAGTTTTCTAGGAAGCAAACAAAGAAATCATTGGCAAACAGCTCTTGAGCAGCAGTCGGGGATGGTTGGGAATCCACAGACACAAGAAGGAAGAAACAGGTTTATGTTTTGAACAAATTATTGTTTCCTGAAGAGAAACAWGCTGGAAATCAATAGTATTAAATCAAACATTGGCAACCAGTCCAAAATGTTTGCAAAGCTAGGGTGGTCTAAATGCCACTGCCATAGGACCTTTTCAAGCAAGGTAATTTTTCCTAATATCCAATCAACCTCCAACATCMAATCAACTCCCCCTGGCACAACTTGAGGCCATTTCCTCTTGTACCATCACTTGTTACTTGGGAAAAGAGAGCAACCCTCACCTTAGAGCAACACACAAAACTAGAAAATTAATGGGGTTTAAGTAAGTTCCAATAATAAAATTGTTATCTGCTCGCCCATTAAATAATACAAATAGTATTTGTTAGCACTCTAGGGAATGACAAAGTGCAAACAGGCTTTGCTTCCAGGATTGCTGCCACACCAAGAGTGGAAGTAGCACCTGCAGAGGGTAATATCTGCACACCAGCTACAAGGGGTGATGGAAAATACACTCAAAAGGATGCCCWAAGAGTTCATTCCTACAGTTCATCCTTATTCAGCAATCTAAGTCCACATTTAATCACACTGAATCACCTGTCTTTAAAAAGACACTGTTCCCCTGTGTGGCTGCTGTGCTTTTTTATTAACACAGCTGAAGTCTCTTGTACCAGGGGTGCAGTTCAGTGCAGCCCTGCGTGTTGCACAGGCTGAAGCTTTGTAGTGKAACTCCACAGCTGGCCCCCTCCTGAAAATGCCCCCACTCCCTGCACTGCCTCATTTTCCTTGCAACTACAAGGAAATAATGGCATTTAAAGAAAGAGAGAGAAAAYCAAGTGCCTGAGTGCCTGCAGGAGTATTTTTGGTTGGCATTCAGCTGCTGCTGGCTCCCGATGCCCACAGAGAGTGACAAGTGTAACTTTAAAATTGTAAGAGAACAAACAAAATCTTTTCCTGGCAAGCTGTCAAAAAAACCAAACACTACTATGCTGCACAGTGGAGTTTTATTCTGGGTGGGCCCTGGATACAAGCACAGAAAAACTCAACAGTATCAATTTCAAAAAACAGCTAAGGGAATCCGAACTTTGTTTAACAGAAAAGAACTGTGAGAAGAGAAAGAAAAATTCCTCTTGACTGTTCAGAATTTCTTTATAATAATTGGGAATTTCTACTCCAACATAACCCCATCTAACCAGGTTTGATWGTGCTAGACAGAAAAATGTCCTATCTTTTGAGTATTTGGGTTACTAATAAGGATTCAGCTACTGAAAGGAAATTAGATTTAAGACCAACAAACATCACTGGAAGTTAGCACCATCCACCCAGAGCTGGGGGAGTTTTTAAATAAATCTCCYCTTCCATGACCAAATGGTCAATTACTGTCTCAGAAACTATAATATTAAAGCCATTTCAATGAGGAGATTCTACAACATTAACAAAAAATGAAGGTCCTGCCACAATACAGCTCAGAGTGAGCACTGCTGTGAACACAACCCAAGTTTCATTTGTCTCTTAACATAAGGGGATGCATTTTTCCACTCATGTGTGTTTTTAAAATATAAAAATTATAAAATATGACAGTTCCTTAGTGTAAAATTAACAGTCACTAAAGAACCAGTTTGTAAAAGGAATTTACAAAAAAAACAACCCAGATTTGCAGAGGCAATGCATCCTTTCAACAAAAAGAAAGTACCAAATATTAAATTAGAAGATGAATCAACTTCAAATTTCTCTAGCCAAGTCTTGCTTCACCTGGAAAAAAACCAAGGAGCCACTAACAAAAAGTGCTACACATCCAACTAAGAAACCAGGGGTTTTATTGACTTCCAAATGAATTACAAAASAAAGTGTAAAATAAAAGAAAAAAGGAAGTGTGTTTTTCTTTTGCAGGGAAGTAAAGGTTTTGGTAACTTAGGTCAACTACACCTTTAAAAAATCTCCAGAGGAACTGTTGTTGTCCCTCCATGACTCCTGTGAAGATGTGAAGCTCAGACAGGTAAAACCAAAGTAATGAGCACACCTGCCCTGTGCTGAAACCCTCACCTGGTGATGGAGCTGAGCCAGCTGCACAGCCAGGCTGGGCACAGGGCAGTGAGCAGGGTCCAGCACCTCTGGGCAGCTCCATGTGCACACCAGTGCCTGCACTGGGAAACAACTGGATGTGGATCCACAGCCAACCCACCCTTACTCATTAATTACAGCTACACAGCCTGTACTTAATTACCTTTTACGAGCAGGAGGCTCAATTAGATGAGTAAGGATGCTGTACSCTGACGCTCCGTTCATGCAGATTCTGTTATTACAAATCAGCAAATTAARAACGGAGATAGTGCTTATGATTCCTGATTAAGGCTCTGTAACAAATAACAGCTGTCCCTGTTCAATCTCATCCCCACGGAGATCAGGACTCTCCTCAGTCAGGCCCCCAGCCCTGTGTGGGTCAGCAGGAATCCAGCAGRATGCCAGTGGCCACCCCACTGCCCCCAAGTTCTGTGACATGGGAACACCTCAGAGCACACTGACAGGAGCAAGCAGTCCATGCTCTGCTGCCAATCTGCCCCTGGGGTCCAAACCCAAGCCTGCAGAACATGGGGCTTCCTTGCTCTCCTGCAACATCCAGGAAACTCAGGTTCAATCTCCTCTTCAGCCATAAAATAAGGAGGCTGCAGTGGTTCTAGTGAGCAAGGTGTCAGTCCAGAACAATTCCCAGGTCCTTACAGGGAACTGTTTCCTCTTTAACAAAACCTAACTATGTTAACCCATGACAGAGGCAAGATACTGAAAAATGGAGAAATGTCAGGGAAATTCTGGTTTCTTCCTTCACCCGCATCAAGTTGAATTTTTTTTTTTTTAATATATACTTTCCTGTATTTTACATGCAATGTTTTAAAGGTCTGCCTGAACTCAGATTTTTTTGGATCCAAACTTGTTGTTTGGAGCATGTCTGCCATGGCGCCACTACCAAGCAGACTCTTACTGATCTAAGTTTAAGAAAATAAAGCACTCTTTTTTTTTTCTGAAGCAGAAAAACAAAGAAACTTAATATTTACCATATGATGGTATCAAATGCAGAGAGGGGGAAAAAAAAATCAAACCCACTATGCATTTATTCCCTCTCTGGGAAATTAGGCAAGGAGCAGGGGAGGTTTTAGCAGAGAGGAAAACAAGTCTTTCCCCAAAAGGCAATAACTGGGATGTTCATGGGGTCAGRGTTACACAACCCCAGCAAGCCTTGATTGATTTTCCCTCCAGCCAGGGAGGGCTGAGTGTCTAGGAATGCCTCCATCCCCTTCTCCAGCTCACCTTCTCCAGCTAAAGCCTCAGGGAGCAGCAGGAACCATGAATAGTGCTACTGTTTGGGTTTTAATTGGTGGGAAAAACCTTATTCCCTTTTTTTTTCTTGATTTTTTTTTTGTTTTCAGTTACAAGCACCACCAGCAAGTAAAAAAAAAAAAAACAGCAACAAAAAGAACTACCAATCTCATGACTTGACATTCTTTAAAGCAGCTTTAGTTAAAAGTAAGGCAGTGAAACCAGTGCTGTGAWTCAGAACATATCTGCTTATTCAAGCACTGGGCTCAAATGGGCACTTTGCAATTATGAACTGGACCTGCAGATTACTCCTGCAAAAATATTAGATCAGAAAAAGCTTTTTGATTTCGAATTTAAAAACAAGCCTGTTCTCCTCCCCGTTCCAAAGAGAGCATCCACATGTGAAAGAAGTTCTTTTCCACCCASGTAGGGATTCCACCCCTRATGAAAGGTCACTTATTACCCCACTTTGTGAATACAAAAGGAACCTCCAGCTGAATGGGGTCTCCACCGAGGGGAACAGATGGGCCAAGCGTGGAGCACAGCGCTGCTGCATTGACTGGTGATGGAGCCGAGCTCCCATCGCCATGGCAACCCCGGCGCTGCCTCCTCCCTCAAGACAACAAGAAATAGCTCACGAGAGGTATTTTGGGAAACCCATAWAGAGAGGAAAAACTGTGTTTCTTCCTTTCCAATTATTTAAAATGTACCTACAAAAGGTGCTCTCAGGAAAGGGGCGGAGGGCGTTCGCTTCCACAAAGCGAAAAAATCGKCTCTGCCTGTGCTGTGGAGACTCGCTGGGTCCTGATCAGCCTCCTAAAATGTTAACTCCAAACTTTATTGCCCTTCCACTGAAAAATYTTTATGCTGATTTTCTGCTCTATCTACTTTGGGGTTTTATTCTCCTAATTCAATAGAGAGCTGTCTGAAGCAAGGTCTAATGAAATCCAGCCTGTTTCTTCCCTGCTAAAGACCAGAGCTTACACCTACCTGCAATGCTCACATTGGATTTGCTATCACCATTGCATTTAATAAATACAGATGCTGAGGACCACTTCTGCTTTGCAAAAGTCTGCATTAAAAAAAAAAAAACAAGACCAAACTCCCCAGAGTGAGGGAGGGAATGGAAGGTGGGTGGGTGCCAGTGAACTCCTGACTTCTTTGGAGCAGGATATCCCCAAGCTTTCAAACAATAATAAACACTTCATTCTCCAAACACAGTTCTCTGAAGTRCTTGTTTCCTTCCAGTTGAAATTAATTGGGGTTTAATTTTCAGGACAAGATCCCATCTCTCATTTCAGACTTGGTTACAGTGATAGACATCAGASACATTAAAACTGTGAGGTATCATTCACAAAAAGTCACATTTCCAAATGTAAACTGCTTRTTAACTGGTCCTAGTGAATCTCTTGCACAAAGCTTATGAAACCAATAAACATGTTTGATTTTCATAGCATTACCTCCAAACACCAAGAACATAACCCAAAGCAGTTCCAGCTGTTTCATGTATACTCGAATAATTTTGGAAACTTTCATTTCTGACGCACCCCTGGAGGGCCCCACTTGGATTATAAATGTTTTTGTTTGGGTTGGCAGAAGCCCCTGTACAATCTTTGATTTAATATCAGCTTTAAAGCAATAATAAAAATAATCATCTCACTCACATGCCAAACCACCCATGCTGCCATGGACCCCAGGGGAGGGACTGGCTGTGGGAATCCTGCTCATCTGTTCCCCTTGTGTTTTCTTAACTCTGCAAATCTGAAGATGCTGTAACAGAGATTTCCTTGCCCCAACGTCTGGGCAGCTGAATTCAGGAGCTTTCCACAATTAAGTAATTGGCACAGTAAGTTGTGTGCAGCTGCTGCAATTCAGTGTAAAASACCAGCCAAACTACATGTGATTTCTGAATATTAAAGATTTTGGGGGAATACTTATGAAGCTTCCCAAAGTTAGGTACAGCAGACAACAGAAACAAGAGAAATGCCTTGGCTGCTCACTTTTTTAATTGTTAAATTCTGAAAGTCAGTGGGGTTTTATCCTCACATCTAGGAATTGGCAGTATTTAAAATGCATGGGATTTTTGCAGGCTTTTGTTTGCTTCTTTCTTCTTAAGGCACTAAAGCTCTCYCCAAAAAAATACAAAAATGCCTCCACTGCACAGCTCAATCACTCTCTTTCACCTTTCTTGTATCTTATTTACAACAAAAACTTCAGCTCAAAGCATTTCCACTCCTTCCCATGCAGAACCCACTGGATGATGCTGCTCCTCTGAGAGCTCCTGAGCAGGGACCTTTGCTTTCCACTGCTAAAAACCACATGGCTCCATCCCCAAACTCATCCCCACACTCATCCCATTTGCTCTGGCCTGTCAGTCATCCTCTCCACACCCCTGAGCACTGATAAACTGAGGGATTGCTCTTGGGGTTGAACAGTATCACTTCATATCTAGCTTAAATTTGTCTAATTTATGATAGTTTGGACAATTTTTTGTTTTCATCTTGGATTAATAAAGTATTCATCTCTCTTCTGTCTCAAATGACATGGCCTTTAAATCGTCCTTGTGCATCTTCTCCAAAACTTTCCCCACCTGATGGAGGGACCCAGCTCTCAGTTCCCCTGGAGCAGCAACTCCCTGTGCCTGGAATGGGAGTGAGAACTGATTTTAGCCATGGCTCTSCAAAGGCAGCTCTGGAAGTCCGTGTTCAGCTACAAAGTAGACTCAGCACTGCAGGTATGACATGCAGCTTTTGCTTTTGTGCATCTGATTTCATCCTCCACTTTATTAAATCCTATATTAAAATAACCCCATAAAACCAGGTGTTCCAGAGCTGTGCCCCTGACTTTCTGTCTTCAGTAATCTCCAGCTTTGTCTCAACAACAAACATCAATGATGTCCTTACAGTTCATTTCCACATCAYGGATGAAAATGTCAGCAAGGATTAAGACAAAAAACTTTCTACTGCACTCTGGTACAAACTGCCCATTTTTAATCCACTTCATYTTCTGAGTGTTCATTTTGCATCATTCTGGTTTTCTTCTTAATAAGCTATATGATATAAAGTCAAATGTCACAGAGAAATCTAGATTGTTAAATCAACACTATCACCCTCATTAAAAATAATCCCACAAGAAGATCCCACAGTTTGACAATTTATACACTATAAATCTGTGCAGCCAATTTTCTACAGTTTCAACCCACACTGTTGTTTTTTAAAACATGGCAAGCAAACTATTAGTAGAGGCAAAAAGTTGTTGTAATCAGCAGAAAAAGTAATTTACACCACACAAAAAAATGACTCACAACTTTTTGAAGCTAAACCTGAGAGTTAACCTGGGCACCTCTGAACCAGATGTCTTGAGTTGCAGCAGTAGCATCATTTTAAGAACATTTACCTCCATCAGCAAGGCCCCTGATGCACCACTCACATTCCTGTCTCTGCAAACAGGAGCAAGATTCCTCGTTTTCAAAAAATTACACTTTCAACAAAGATATTTTCACATCTTTATTCCTCAGATTCCACCTTACTAATTGAAAAATTTTAAAAATGGGTTTGGCTCTGCAGAGGAAGAGAAAGAAACAATAATATTCCCAGAGCTGTGGTGACATAAAGATATTGGTACAATAGGAAACTCATTTTGTCAGTATATTCCACTGTGTAAAYAGAAAACATAATTAATAAGGACAGGCATGTTAATTTTGGTTCCTTTCAAAACCTGCAGGCAAGGGGAGGAAGAGGGGGAATGACAATATTTGGCAATAGCAAGARAAACAGTTGCAAATGAGACTTTTTCAGCTCTCTTAACCAGATTTATTAACAACTGAGAATAAAAATCAACTTCTAAACACTTTCATACCCTTTAGAGTGCTCCATTTAATCTAAGTCATATGTACCATTAAAACAATGCTCTTTTTGCCCTCAATATGAATCAAGACTATTAAAAATGTATGTGAAATAGTAGCCCATGCTGGAATGTCTCCAGAATTAAATTCTCAATAGGAGATTTTTTCTTTTTTCTTTTCTTTTTTTGGTTTTTTTTGGGGGTGGTGGTGGTGGGGTTTTTTGTTGGGTTTTTTTTTGGGGGGGGGAGGGACTTGGGTTGGTTTTTTGGGGGTTTTTCTCTGGTTTGTTTTTTTTCTTACTTAAAGCTACAATGATATTCAAAACTAGGTCAAGCTTATAATCCCCAACAAAAGTGAAAGGATCTGCAATTTCTTGGATTATTTTTTTAAAGTATATCCCTTCAAAATTTACCATTGTAAGATTTTCTGTTTCCTTTGTGAGGAAGGCAAATACAGATTTTTCTATCTCCCTGAAAACAAGTGTCCACAAAAAAAGGTACCTACCAAAACACAGCTTTATTCCAGGCATTACTGCTCTGACAGCATATTTGCYATCAAGTAAAGCCACTCAAACTAAATGTAATCTAAAGAGTAACTCCCTGAACAAAACAGAGAATTTCTAAGAAAGCAAGAGCAACCAATTATCCAATTATTAGGAGTAAACATGGATAAAAATACACAGGATTCTGATTTGCTGTATATATGACTAAAATGGACATACACAACAATCTGACACTGTCAGCAGCTGTCTCTTCATTTGCATTCATCACTTTCTAAATTCTAACAGATGCCAAAGTCAACTTGTATTATTTTTTGCAGAATAAAACMRATTTAGAAAATTARGGGAAGGAGGCACCTTTSCCTCAGCACTCTGCTRAGCCCCTGATGTGCTTGCCCCTAYCCATTTCCCCACSTGAGAGGTAAATCCTCTGCCCCCASACTGCTGCACAGGGATGGGACAGCATCTTCTGCCAGCAAAACCAAGGAACCAGCCAGTTCAGTTTCTAACAAAGCCTCAGCAGCCACTCCTCCCTCCATCCCCTTTCTAACMCTGGGCAGACAGCACAGTGCTTTCCAATCACTCCAGGGACCTCCATCCTTACTAAAAGTCACATTTTCACCCTGTAGTTGAACACTCATCACCATCTTKGCAAAAACTTGCTTGCTGCTGGTTATGACTCACAGATTTCCTGTGTTACAGCTTTTCAGTGATTTACCTAACCAAAAGTGCACTTATCAAGACAAACTCTAAACAAGTGCAAATTAGAAATTTAAATTCCATCTCTCTGATAAAATGCTGCAGCCAGATCAAAGAAATCGAAGCAGCAGGGCTGCTGCAATGCATGRAAACCACCAACTCCAACTGGGGAGCTGTGGAAGTGAGGAGCTGGGATGCTTGGGACAGGGACTGACAGCACCAAGGAGAAGTGAAACCTGACAAGGAGACCTGTGATCAGCCAAGGAAGCACCTTCAGCCTCTGATGTAGGTATCATAAGGATCTCATTGAATAAGGAAATACAGGATCAGATCTATAGAGGAACCTCAGTGGTGAGTGAACCTTGATTTCAGTCAAGYCTGTGATAAATGAGCCAGAGATCTCTGGTTGGTAACAGGGAAAAGTAAATATTAAGAGTGATTAATAAACAAATGCCAGTCTACTAAAYTAATTACCAATGCTGAATACCCACGAGTGGCTTTGGATCCACACACCACCMAAGACAACCAGTGGAACAGCAATAACCTGGGAAGAACAAACAGCCAACAAAGGATTAAGAGAAAACCTCAGCATAAAATCTTGCAACAGCTTTGGCTGGAGAGGAGAACAAGATCATCTGGTTCAACCCAACCTCCTTCTCAAAACAGGGCTCCAAAATGCAGTTTGTACAATACTACTTCCTAATGATCTGGGAAATGGATAGACTGGTCARGAAGTCCAGGGAATGTTGTGAAGCTACAGTATCACCAGGGATGGAATGATGTTGCAACACAAATAACTGGAAGACCAAATCCAAGCTGAGGTCAAGATTTATTAACAGCTAGTGATGAAAACAGTCAAGAGATGCAAAGCCATTTACAATGACTAAATAAGCCAGTGTAGATTCCTTGAGGCACTCAAGAAGTGCTGGCATTAAACAGGATGAAGAAGGTGACAAACTCCTGGCAGACCATCATGAGATCTGGCTGGATCATGACAAAAACAGATCTGCAAACAGATCTAATTCATGAAATGAGGAGTTGGGCAAAAAAATGCTGAATTCCTCTATAAGGCTTGACATCTTCATCTCTCAAAAATAAACCAGTGGTGTGAAAAAGCTAACAAGAAAAAAAAAAAAAGTGTGTTGACTTAACAATACTTGTCTTGAGCTGTGCAGCCCTGGTTTTTAAAATGACAGAATTGTACCATGAAGAGCCTGTATCAGTTTTCCTTTTCTCTTAGCTACTGTGCCATGCACTGAAATGAAACTCAAAATTCATGTTTTCTAAGGGACCAGAGGACCACCAATGCTGAAGCTGCTGGCTGAGCTGAGGGTTAGCACTGGGCCAGGTGGGGAGGCAATGAACAGGAGTTTCCAAATTTAAGCAGTAATTTCTGAAGAGTGGACCTACATCCAAGATAACTCCAGTTCAAAGGCTCCCATCAGACTGGGATGGGAATTCAGTGGGAATTCAGTGCCTGGGTCCCCTCCTGCAGCCTRAGGGACCACCAGGAGCCTCCAGCTAAAAAAAGGACATATTATTCAATTAGGACAACCTCCTGTCAGATCCTTTTGGGACAATGACAGATAATCACAYTAAATTATGAATAAAAGAGGCAGTGGCTTCTTTCTGGAAAAGCACCAAAACTGAGGGGAAAAGGCTCATGGAAGTATTTCTAATAGATCTCTGAAAAACTGTCTACAGCTTATCAGTGAACATATCTTGGCATGAAGAAKGAGTAATTCCAAGAGCATTTGATATCTTGATATAATTTACATATATATAAATGTGATGTAAATGTATATAATGTGAATTTATAGAAACACAAATTCTTACTAGGAGCCAAACACAGAGCCAGACTAAAAGGGAACAATGGACAAGATGTAAAATACAGTTGCTCTTCCTGTGCCTCTTGCAGGGGTTTTCCTGACTCATGAYAGAAGTATAAAGCAACACATATATTTTATTCATCATTGCTGATAAATCTTCAGTGACTTTYCATGGCAGTTCCATAACTCCTAAAATAACTTGGAGTTTTAACTAATATTTCCTCTCACTGCAACCTGGCTTGCTTAAAAAATTACACTACAATTACTCAACACTTCTTTAAGCAATGAAACCCATGCAGAAATCTGTTTATTGGTATCCAAATCCCCATATCAAACAACATTCACTATTTCCTTGCAAYTGGCCCCACAATTTACAAGCTCACAGCACTATGGAAGTATATTTATTGCAACCCATCCAAAGTTTCTTGACTGTTGGTTCTGTATCTGCTTCCCAGAGTCCTGCTAAACTTTTATGTAAGATGATTGCTTTTAATCTTTCTGTATTTGCTTCAGACATGCCCTGACAACCACTTAGAAAAGTGGTATTTTCCTGACAAAATGAATCATTTGTCTTCTACCACCAAGTTGCAGATCTTTGTTACAGAAATAGAAAGGCTAGAACATGCCCTAGGAAGTCTCCTTCTCTGCTCTGAAATGATAGGGAGCAGATACACTCAATTTGAAAATCCTGCGATAAAAAGAATTAAAATTAAAAAAGAGTGGCACAATTTCCTGAAGCACGAGCTCCTAATGGGAACAACATACTGTGACAAGTGSATTGCAAGAGGAAAAGTACAGCATGGAATTGCACAACTCCTTTCTAAGKCAAAGTACTGACACCATGTTCTGCTGAGAAAACCTTTTGTGCCTCTGATTTAATGATAAATTTCATGTGATTTCTCCTGGCTGGAGGAATGGAACAGAAACAAAACCAAAATACTGTCATGTCCTTTAAGAAATAAACTTCATGTCTTTGATTGTTGCATAAAATTCTATTTTCAGCYAGAACAAGAGGGAGAAAAAGAACAAGGAAATAACCACAATTATCCTCAAACCAAGAATCCATTAGAGGTCTAAAAACATGAAGGAGCAATCCTTTTTAAGGAAGAAAATACTTCAATTTCCAGCCCTATATTCCAGTTTTCACCACCTSTGCTTGGCAAACTGTGGTCAGTGCMRAACTCYTMCTCACCCAGKGCATCTAGAACAGTCTCACCCTCCTCAAATTTGTGTCCTTCACAGTGTTAACCACTCCTGGCTTTTTCCAGCTCTGACCTTCCCAAGGTGATCACTCTATTTTCTGACATGCCTTTCCTTCCCAGAAACGAGCCCTCTTCCTCCAACATCCACCCAGGTTCAGATCCTGTTCTTTCCYCTGCCCATCCTGTTCCTTGACCTGAGCAGACTCCATCACTCCTATGCTGACAGCTCACACTCTTGAGTTCCTCCAAGATGATACAAATATTAAATTTTGCAAAGGTGCAGGATGTGCATTTGGTTACTACCAAAGCAGAAYCATCACTGTGCTCTCCATCATCCCTGGAGACCTCAGCCATCTGTAGTTTTTTCCCTCAGCAGATAACACCATCAGGTTGCTGCTTCACAGCAGAGCATCAACAGAAATCTGTCCTCAGTCTTCCTGAGCCTTTTTGGACAGATCTAAGTTGTGCTGTTTCTACTCTGCAAGCTACAAAACTAAGGAGGAGCAGCATCTTCTTCTGACCATGAAGTCACCTACTACACTTTWCCCCAGTGGCCCTTATGATAACCAGATTTCCCCACCAGGCTTTTGCCAAATACTTGGTATTTTTTTCCCTTATTCTTTTCATCACCTCTCTCTTTAAGCCCCTGCATTTAACTGGCTTTGGCACAACTGAAGGGGTTTTTTTTCCCCATTTGGGTGTAAAAGATGTAACTGCAGTTGCTCACCTACATTTTGCTTCCTAAGGATACAGCTCACCATTTTCCAGCTCACTGTGCTTGCCTCCAAGCTTTCTGGCTTTTATAGACAGATTTATTCCTACATATGTCATCTTTTTATCCCCTTGACAAAAAATCGCCCACTGATGTCTCTTTGTTAGAATACAACAAATCATAATTATTAGTCAACAGTATAAATGTCCACCACAGGACAAAGGCAAATCTGGGGTTTTTCCTTCACTAAAAAAACCCTTTGGTTTAGAGTTGCTTCCTACTTCTAGCCTATTTCATCTGCCAGTTGAAATACAGAGTGACCTCTCCATATGGCACTTCCAACATACAGAAGAAAGCTACAGATGCACAAATGTTTTGTCTAAAGCACAGAGAGACTGGAAAGCATCCTTCAGTTCCAATTTATTGTCTCTGCACTGATACCGTAATTTGGAAAAATTAAAATGTTCCAAATTTTGTGTTTGATAATAACTAACATTTCTAAAGCAGTTTTTCAGATGCTCTTTTTGAAAAAAGGGACTGTATATGTCTTCAGTATTAAGCAGAAGAGTCTTTTGTGAAGAAAAATACCAGTTACTGGTGTCTAGCCGACAATCAAATGTGCCCCTGTGTGGGCTGCACACACTCATTCTCAGAACAGACCTCCTCATGACTGAGCTACTCTTTCAGAGAAATTAATTTTTTTTCCTTCAAAATCTTCCAGAAAGTTGAGTGGGTTTTTTTTTAGCAGTAATCCCAAAACATTTCAAATCATGTGAATAAAGACCTCAAGTTATTTAACCAAAGTAACACAGACATAACCACAGAGACAACAGTCTTTTTATTTTCGTGAAAAGGACAAAGGTTCAGTACCATAAAGTTCAAACCCATATGGAGAAACAGCAGGATGAAGTTTACTAATATGTCCTAAAATCTGAAACATAGACTTGGTCTAAAATAAAAACCCAACCCCTCAGATGCTCCTGCTTCATCCTCTGCATTCAAGAGCTGAAACCACAACATGTACAAAGCCAGCTATTCTGCAATAGTACTCACAAGCACTTTTACAGATCCAAAAGCATGAATTTACTATTTTTCTGGAGGCAAAAATAAAAGATCATCTTCCCAAGGTGTTGCACTTCCCCTTTCCATCAGGGAGTGCCCATCCCATACATTGCCTTTCTTCTGCAAGCACACTGTCCAACCTCACAACCAACCCATCTCCAGCAAGGGATGCAGGCCAGGGATCTCCCAACAGCTGGCCCTCAAAGGCCACAGCTGGATGGAGTTAATCTTCATGAGCAACTCCCACCAACTGAATTCCAACGTGGCTGAGTTGAACATGTCATAGGGATGTGAAAAACTCCTGTTCAGGCATTTCCTCCTCAACAAGAGAAAAGCTTTTCTTGCAGGCTCTGGTGACACACAAGCAGGTGAYGTTGGGCATGAGTAATCCAAGCACAGAGGCTGTTGGGAATATTAATCCAAGGGGCTCRACTTGTTCAAGAGCAGATGGGGCACCGGAATTCAGGAAGACCCATCAGGGCTTTAGGAGCATCCAAAAACATGGCACCACCCCCTGACCCAGGACACAGCAACTTGGCCCCACCAGGAAAAGAAAAGCAAATACAATTAAACTTTGCAGAAAGCAGATTTGAACAATGCAAGTGGTTTGTCCTTCCACCTTCCATGACAGCAATGCCACTGCATCTGTTGGAAGAAGTCTCTCTGCAGCAGCACCTTCAAACTGTAACTTGCTGCACGTGCTCTCTCCTTATCTGCAGATGTTAAAACCAAGGGAATCTGTCAGCAGAAAAGCACAGATTGCTGTCCTTGGAGCCTGTGCACCACATCCCATGCAAGCCTCGCTGCTGCTACGTGAYCACCAGCCAGAGGAAACAAAGCACTGCAAGGTAACAGAAACTGGAGGTGCATGTGGGACACAAGAAATGCTCCTTAGTAATAAACTCAGTGTCTGACAGGAAAAAATTATGTCCCATTATGCCCCCTGGGTATGTTCAGGGGGTGCTTTGCTCTTTGTTTCCCCACAATGCTTTTCAAAGGGTTGATCCATTCTTTTCCCAGCTGCTCTCACAAATGCATCCTGTCCCATCCTAAATTCAGTGTACTTAAGATGYGCTTCATCCACTAGAGCATCCAGTAGAGCATCCATCTGCTCTATTCCCACTCTGATCCAGCTCCCACCTGGCTGGCACAGCCCAAAATCTTACGGCAGAAGATGGGCATGGCAACCTGGGGCTCAGCTGGGAGCTTTCCACTGAGAGCCTGCCAACATTTCCTTGAATCCATTCTTCCCACTATGCTCTCCTGTACCCACAGCAACTGTGAAGTCACTATTAATTATGCCCTTTTGCCTGACCCACTTATCTCAGAATTGCAGTATCTGGGATGGGCTAAAAACAAAAAAAAAAAAAAAAAAAGGAGGGAAGCTGCTCATTTTGCTTCCTGGACAACTCCTTTTAGAAAAGCCAACTCTGTTCTGATTTTCTCCACTATTTTTTCCTCTGTCTTTCCTTTCTTCTTCAACTTCTCTTCTGCATCTTCCTTTTGTTTCTCTCTGCAAGAAGAGGAAGCGGGTTAGGAAAAAGGAACGATGGGGAACGCTGATCTAAATTGCTTCACATCTTCAAATATGTGGAGAGAAAATGATGGGGCGTGGGAAGGGAATGAAGCCCTGTGGGTTTTCTTTTCCAGATGACTTTCTTTCCTTCTGGCTCATGACTGAACGAGATATGAGAGAATAAGAACTGCTGGAGATTTTGGCAAATATTGAAAAGGAGAACATGCAACTACAATTATTCGGAGAATAAGAAGCAAATGCTAAAGAAAAAATAAACCCCACACATACAGACTATGGTCTCTTTCCAGAGGGAGATGATTTTATTCAGTCTGAATTMAATGTGTTTATTTTTCCCATTAATTCAAGCATGGATTTCATAAAATTCACAAACACCTATGTCAAACACAGCAAGGAACACCAGCTCAGAGGCATCAGAAAGCATTCTTTTATYGTAAGAGAGAAGACACAGTTCTTTTTCCTGAAGGATGACAAGGAACCAGAAAAAGATAAAAGCACAACCTTAATATTGCACCTAACAGTGTTACAACGTTCTTGCCTACACATCAGGAGGCACCACCATGTATTTTYTGTTTACACTGATTTCTGCACGGAAAACAGATTAAAACTGACCCTGCTCCTGTGCACTGCTGTCTGGAACACGGGGAATTTCTGGTCCAGAAGAAAGGACCCTCATGATAAAAGCAGAGTGCATGAGCATGGCTGGGTTTGYTCCCACAGAAGGTGAGCTGCCCACAGACATCCATGCTCCCCTCTGAAATGGCTCCCACATCCTCCCTCCCTCATCACCCCTGCACAACCCAGCACTGCCACGAGCCCTGCACACCCAGGCACAGAAAGTGAGTATTTATTTAAACATCAGCTGCTCTTGAGACGTCCTTTCGTGGGTTTGTTTTCTTACTTGTGACCTCTGGGAAGGAAGGACGTGCTCAGAACCTCAGTGCCTGTTTGCAGAGGTGACACCATCCGTGCAATGAACACAGCTGATTATTGGCCTTCACCAAATGCATCAGAGAAAACAACTTGTTTGTTTTTAACTCATTTCAAATGGAGCTATCTTTCACCAGGAGAAGAGTTTTCCATAGGAACAGGGTTTGCACTTTGTGACGTTTTCAGAAAGACCTAAGAAATAATATAAAATAACAACTATTTCTGCCTCCTGCCAGGCTTGTTGGAGTATTTTAAAACAGCTTTGCTAAAATAAACCAACTTTTTTTTTTCCCCTGAACAGATTTGCCATCAGGGAATCAAATCCTACCCTTATAAGGCTACAGCAAAACAAAAGTCCCAAAAAAAGTACAAAATATAGTCTTTTTTTTAACTCAGGAAATCGGAATATTAACATACAACAGGTTTTAAATCAGTTTCTTCAGAATTAGCAATAGTCAGATGCTTCAGAAAATAATGTTCCCAAAGATCACCTTCTGGTCCTTCACTTCCATTCATCCAGGGAGAACTAAAACTGTTAGAGCTACAAAGCTAAAGCAGAGATTTTACATTCACAGCCAGTATTCAGAATTTACCCACTGCAATGTTTTACACACAGAGACATGGTTAAATTTACCATCACAGAACTCAAACTGYTGTGGCAAAGCAGAAATTATTTAAACAACTTCACCTGCAAGCACTGATCCTGCCTCAGTATTAAAACCCCAATATACACCAAGAGAAAGGAAAACCCCTTACTGTTAAACACTGGAGAAAGAGCTTAAAAATAAAGGACTCTAAAATAGTTTAMAACAATCTCAAATAATGTCTGTGCTAAGTTAATACAGAAATCAAACTAAAAAAACCCAATCAATGTTAAAGATTAATGTTTCAGTTCTCTCCAAAGCAGGACAAATTGCTGGGAAAAAAGGTTGAAAAGGCAAGGGTTTTCTTTTCCATTTCACCAAATTTCTGATTCTCTTTGAGAAGTTGCATGAGAAGCAAATTGCTCCAAAGCTGAGCTGAACCTCACCCAAGGTTAAACGAACACCCAACACAGACCACTTCCTTTGGGCTCTCGGTACAAAAACCAAAATATTACCAAAATAAGCAGCAGCAAAGGATGCTGCTCACACGAGCAGTTCCATGGCTGATGTCTGGGTAAGCAAACTTGAAAGGATTTGGAGAGAAAAAGTTATTTCCCATGCTCTTTTTCTGATTATCCAACACTACAGAGTTGTACAGAGATTTTACTGTGGCACATACAAAAGCAGCGGCACACCAGCGAGCACTTCATTAATTAAAAGCCAGAAAAGGAAGTTTGCTAAACGAAGCAAATGTTCTTATCACTCCTATCTATATTCATTAAAACTGACAGGAAACCAAATATCACCATCTGTCTACTTGCAATAAAGACACTAAAAACAGCTCCGGGGTAGAAGAATAATACAAAGTATAAAACTGCAGTTTTTCCAAGTTTCTGTTTGAAATGGACAAGAGAGAAACTGATGTCAGATGAGGGAGAATGAAGGATGACAAGGAGCTGGTACATGAGACTGAAAAAAGAAATTACATGCTTTAGAATATAMATTGAAGCCCCTTTGAAATCTCAGAGAACAAACAACAAACTCAAGTTTGCACCTTCAGATCAAGGGGTCTGGAAAAAGCCAAGTGTTGCAACAGCAGCTCATTTGCCTATTTAAAAATAAGTGCTACCAAAACCAGTCAGAAAATTGTATTATGCAACATAAACTGTGAATTTTTAATGGTCAAGCAAGTCCCAGGAAACACTTGTGCTTTATTATGTCCTGATGCACTCTCTTCAGATTTACAAGAGATCATTCTTTTAATTATTCCTATATTTGGATTTTGCTTACAAATGAGCAACTTGGTATAAAATTCAGTAAGATGTGATGAAAATGAAAGGAAAAGGATGGCAGAGGTATTAACTTAGCTCTGAAAAAAAAAGTATCAGGGCTCACACCAGCACTGGAGGAGGTCAGCTGAAGGTCACTGACTTAAGGTACTTTCCAGCATTTGTACAATTCTTACCTCCTAGTAATCCCCCCTTTTTTTTTTTTTTTTTCTGCACAGCAGGGGAAGAGGAAAGAAAAAAACAAATAGTTGGTAATAAGATATTTAATGACAGAAATGAAAATAAACTACTGCTCACACTCTCAAGAGCACAACTCCCTGTCGTTAATTCTGCACCATTCCCCAGCTGCATTTTGCATAGCAATGAAAAGCACTTCCAGTTCCTCTCGATGCTGCATAAAATATTAGCTCCACAGTCACAGTTTTTAAGACTAAATAAGGCTAAAGTAATTTAAGGCTGAGATAAACAATAAAAAAAGGAAAATTCATTGTTAGGAGTCTCCCAGCCCCCTGTGGAGCTGAGGTACCAGAGCACATATGGCACAGAGCTGATCCCTGGGACCTACAGGAAGCACAAATGGGGTCAGCAGAGGAGGAGCAAGGGAGTTCAAGACTAAATCAAAGCCTTATTGATTTTTAGTATTATTATGTTCCTCAAGAATGGTACTTTTTGGGGGCTTTTTGGTTTTTTTTTCTTTTTTTTTCTTTGTTTTGTTTATTTTCTGTCCTAAGAACAATAATTCATACCTCAAAAAAGGCCCTCATCAATATTCTATGAGAATGCTTTTTTAGCTGCAATACAATTGCAGCAGAGCAATTATTACTCTTCTCTTAATACTTTAACAATACCAGCAGAACTATTAACAGCTCAGCATAATGAGGCAKTTGTGGAACAGAACTGTAGGGCTATTTCTGTTTACTAAAGGAACCACAACAGAATTATRTAAGGTAAATAAAATCTGTGTGTAAAAAAGTCACTGTAAACTGATGTGCCATCAGATTGCTCCCTGATTCTGAGGAATCTCCTTTTGAAAGTCAAGTTAACGTATTTTTAAGCGAAGGTTGAAATTCAGCAGTAAATTCTCTTTCACTTTCAATATATGATGGAGACATCTATTTGTGCATGCCAGTGAAATCATTGGGATGCTTAGGAAGGATCTGGTAGGCAAACGTGGAGRTATTTAACAGAAGAGAAAATACAAAACCATCCATAAAAAAGTCCTGAGTGTGCTGTAAAAATGCATGCAGGCTGATGCTGGAGAGTGTTTGTTTATTCTAAGGTGRTTATACAGCATCTAAAACACACAAGAAACATTGCTGCAGTGGGAGGGAAAAGCCAGTGTTGACATGTTACCTTTATAAACCTTTTAATAAAAAGCTGCATAGTAAGGGCAGCAAGCATAACCCAGATTATTAGATTTTGGAAAATTGTATTTTATATACGCCTTGTTAGAGCTCCTGTTTTCCTACTGAGAGTAGCAACRGTGGAAGTTGCATTTAAAATTATTTGCTAACAGAAAGCAAACAAATACTCAGGTTCTTCAGGAGCATGGATAATCAGTGGAAAAGGTGCAATTCTCTGGCAAAAAGAAAAAGCACAATTCACTCCTGTAGTCCTCCTGTCCACAGCTGCCACAGTAACAGCGTGCAAATCACAGCATCTTCCACAGCACACATTGGAGAAAATCAGCCCCAGACTCCWGGATTTGAGAATGCCAGGCTGGGAAAAGCCTTCTTGGGAACAGAGAAAAGATCCATTTCCTACAATCCTCTTAAAAAGGCAAATGAAGCTGAATCCTGAAACAGAGTGTCTTAGTCCCTCCTGTTCCCATACTGCTGAAGCTGCTTCTGCAGTTTTCCTTTAATTATGGGAAACTTTGCTCTGGTATCATACACACACAATACYACCAGTATTATTAATTTATGTTTATAGACATACATACGAAAATATCAACTTAGTAAAGACCAGTATGGGATTTTTTTTAATCTTGTACCCACCTTTTCTATGAGCTGATCAATCTCCTTTGCCTGGTCTCTACSCACAGATGAAGCTGTTTCCTTCTCTCAGGTCCCACCAAGCAGCCCCTTTTTCTGGTTGTACCAACCCCCCTTCTTGCTCACAGGATTATGTAAACTGTGTTTAAATTCAGGATGGGTTTTGCCCTTTTGTACTCAAATGCATCCTCTYCTCTTCATCCTGATACACACAATAAACCCTGGATTTGTCAGGTTTGATCCTAGCTTGCAGGATGACTTATTTTGGTGAGCAGTTTGCTTTAACACCTCCTCATCCACTGCAACACCTCCTGGGTATTATCCCTGAATGTGCTTTAGATAGTCAGTAACAGTTTTCCATACACCTTTGTAAAAAAACATCCCTAAAAATCCACTTGTRAGTGCCTGCTCCAGTGACAATATCCCAGTCACAACGCCCTCGTGTCTTTTATTTAAAGCACAGCACCATCACCTCTGCACACCAGTGATGTAAGCAAGGCTTGTCACGCTTTTGCTCTAGAGCATTAGAAAAACCTGACCCAAAACCAAGTCCATCCTAAGTGTACCTTTTAATCCACACAAAGCCAAAATMATTTATAAATATTTACATTGCTTTAATAGCTTTCTTGAGTTGCTAGTTAGATGGTCTTGGTAGTAATGAGTGCAGCAAGCTGGAACAGGTTCRCCACAAAAGAAAACCCAGGGCAGCACTAAAAATAAAACCTGGGTGTCTTGAAGCCTGGGAAAAATACAGCAATGCTCCAAGGGTGTCAGTACAAACCTGCAAAACGAATTTTCTCCACAGACACCATTTCTTATTCATCAATTTGAATGGACAGATATTTACAGACAGAGAACAATTCATTTCTACAGGTTTCTTGGACACTCCCATCATCATGCTCCCCTTTCCCATGTGTTTCTTCTCCCACACTTAATTTGTCTGCCCTCTATCATCTTTCCTGCCTTGAACCAGGCTCAGGCCAACAATTTCTCCATGTGCTGGTTTTGCCTTTCTCTCCCCATGCCCTAATGATGTGGTGCAGGTGATGGCTGAGCCCACCAGGGCCAGGTCTCAGTAAGCTCCACTGCAGGAGGGTCTCACCTCTTGGGTAACAAGCCAACCTTCTTCTGCCATTCCTCTACACTTTGCAGTAATTATAGTCCCTTCTTCCCCTTTTCCCAGCCATTATTTCTCTCTCTTTTACATACTACCCATTACTTCCCAGGGTTTTTTCCTTTTTTTATCATCCCATCASTACCACAGTCTTTAAGAGAAAGCTGGGGCTGTTAAGTGACTCACACCTGTCATTTCAGCATTATGATTAGGAAGCAGTTCTGAAAATCCTGATGCCACCATAAAACTGGTAAAGTAAGAAAACTCACCTTAGATTCCATCACTTTATCACTGTTCTTGTATGCCTCCCTAGATACCTGCTGATCACCATCAGAGACAGGATATTGAATTTTAAGTGCTTGTTCTGAATCAGAACAGCTGTTCTTACAGAATTATTGCTAAAACAACATGAGTTCTGCCAGAACTAAGAAAATCAGCAAGAAATAAAGTTACAGACTCTTGTATTTTGTTACAAGTAGCTTTGGTATTTGGAAATTCTCTCTTTTTTTTTGTCTATGTTTGTTAGACTGCTATGCAAAGAGAGTTAATTCTGGTAAAGATTAACATATATGTAAAGCATCCAAATCATTTCTTTGATAGTGATAGGAAACATTTAGATATGAAATTCAGCACAAAATACTTTCCAGCTTCTGAGAAATATGGGTAAAAATACTTTGAACATGATTACCTTAGGAGCATTGTCCTTATTAACAYAAGAAAGAAAAACGATTTGTTGGAAAACACTCACCATTTGAGGTATTCCATACTGCTTTCCAATGTTACTTTCCCAGAGACACCAAGAATGGTTGGGTTTTGTGGTTTGGGTGGGGTGGGGGAGAAGGCTGCTGATGTTTTGGGAAAACCTACCAAAGCTTGCTTTGTTTACTTGCTGATGCTCAGCTACAGCAGTAAGTGGCTGCTGGCAGACCTAACTTCAAAAGCCAGCTGCAGGAGAAACTGTCATTATTTCATCCATTCAATCTAGAATTAAAAAAAAAAACTTTTTTTTTTAAATATAAAACACAAACAAGCAAAAATTTAAAAATATTCCAAATAGACAGCAGGAGGTTTCCTCCATGGCAGAGTCCCAAGCCCAGTTGGCCAAACCCTTCCAACCACATACCCACCCTTGGGTTTCAGATCCAAGTTGAACTCCACTCCCCAGCAGTCTTATCTTGCCAAATTCAGAGCACAAAAACACCCAGAGGACTCCAGCACAGGCAGAGCAYGGACACACACAGCAGCACTCCCAGGGGCCTGCCCTGCAGTTGGGTTTTATTARGGAATGCACACACTTCTGGGCTCCAGTCAGAAATATTCAGGGGCTCCAGCACATGAACAACCCCACATGTAACTCAACAACCCCATTTCCTTGTCTGTATCACAAAATAAACACAGCCTYCAAGATGGACTCCATGGATTTATGTCCCTTCGAAAGAATTTGGTAATTGGAGGGGGAAAAAAATAAAACCACAAGCAAAGTGAACGGTTCAAAATGTGCAGTAAATAGTTTTGAAAGCAATGTTCTCATCTGGGAGTATTGCAACAGATGTTTATCATGAGCTACTGCAACAGTTAATCCAACWCCCAGCCAGATTACCTCTTTGCCTTTGGAAACAAGCCTTTTTTCCAGGGGCAACTTACAGAAAACAAGGGGATGTGCCAGAACTGACAGCAAGCAGTTAACTGAATGGAGCAGGAGGGAAAAGAAAGGCATAAATCCCAACCAAATAAACTGATATCCAGCCCAAAAGACTTAGATGAACAGGTGTATGTGTGGGTGGAATTGGAAGGRAAAAAATAAAGAAAAACGTTTAAACAAAGGCTCCATTGACATTCTGGTCACTGAAGTGGGTACACACAAAATGAGCCAAACAACATTTTTGTACAATTCAGCAAATAATGGATTTTCTTTTTCTTTTTTCTGAGAGAGGATAGGAAATATGTTTCTTGGACTTGGGTTTCAAAATGTGGTGCCAATAAGCCACACTAACAACTCATAGGTTATTCCATTCCAAGACATTCTGAGGAAGAATGAAAAAAGGAAGGTACACAACTACGTATGCAATCTGGTATTTACTTCTTRAAGATACAAATGCAAATCACAATTYAAAGCATCATTATTTAAAGCTGAAATCACCATTTCTTAACAAATGCAAAGCAGATCCTTGTTTACAGCATTTCCTAAAGGCAAGTGAAGGGCTAATAAGTCCATGCCCAGAGCCAYTCTTCTGCTCCTGATTTCACAGGTATTTAATTTTGAAACAACCTTGAGCATACATGGGTGCTGTGAAAAGAGTGAGCAGYCCATCCCCTTTGACCATCCAAAAGAGTTCAAGCAAGAGAGGTGAGTGCACCGTGTTCTCAGTGCACTCACTGAGCATCACCCCTGGCTCCCCCACCCCTGGGACCCCAGGATCCATGGAAAACTGCTGGGAGCCAGAGGTGGCTTTGAGGATTTCCAGCCTTGCCCAGCTTACAAGGCTACCCACAACTKTCACATGAAGCCCACACCTTCCCCTTGGTTTTCCCAGCTGTGCTAACACAAAAGTTAGAGTCACAAATTCTGGAAACTTTGGTCTAAACTTCCTTCCTCACGGAAGAAAATCTCAGCTTGTTGGTTGTTTGGGGTTTTTAAACAGAGAGAAAAACAAACGCCAATCTGTCAAGTGTAAAAAAGATGCAAAGAGATTTTGTTCCTCTAATTGCTCAGCAGAACAATAAATGAATAAAAAGCTCTAGGAAGTCCTTTCCACTCGGCAGTATTTCTGCTGGTAATGCAAAACAATTTTTCTTGGTACTTCTCTTCAGCAACAAAAACAACAGCTAACATCACCAGTCCTTTCATATTCSATGAAGAGAATGATGTTATTTATTTGAGAAAGTCTTTATAAATATTCCTYCCCTTCTAAAATGACCACAGAGCCATGTGCCAGCAGCACCTCTGCTCAGTCCCTGGCCCCTCCCAGGCCATTGGAACAGCCACYCCTTGTTCTGCTGACTAAAATACAACTGTTTGCAGCTTGTCTTGTTAAGGTTTTCTCCCCCCCATATATCAAAAGTCATAAGTGTCACGGGAAAAGGCTTTGTTTTCTAAATTTTTAGTATTCCAGAGAAATATACTGACATTGCATTCCRCAAGTCTTGCCAAGAATGTCTTTTGTGTTCACAGCTTCAGTGTTGATGATAAATTCTGAACACTAACAGTACAAAGTATGATTTAAATCAGAGCCTAAATCATAAATGTAAAAGTAATTTAAGCTAGTGAACTGGAAACCTTAATTTAAATTAATTTCATTTTGCCAATATAGTTTTCCCAAAGACGTATTTGTTTTCAACGGTTTTTRGTTCTCATTGAGAAGGTAAATAAACTACATGCATCTATTTAAATTATTATGAAGCYTAATATATTCTACATATTTTATTTTTACATTTTATTAAGAAGACAATTTACTAGGCAATTATTTTTTTAACGGCAATTCCTAAGCGCTTCAAAAATATTTAGTGAGTCCTGAAGCACCTTTTATAATGATGATAATCCCCATTTTATACAAGAATAACCCAAAGAAGAGACAATTAACCAGTCTGAGCTCTTTCCTTCACCACATTAAACTAGCTCTAAGGCAACATGATTGATCTCCATTTTAACAGCAACCTGTTACTCACAATTTTTCACTCTGACCGAGCAACTGTAATAATTTGCAATTATTGAGTGAGAGATCAATTAGAAGCAAAGACTCAGGCAGGAGCAGCAGAAGAAGGCTGAATTAAATATCTGTACAAGAACCAGGAGGTTTTGCTGGATGGCTTCACCAAGACATGACACTTGGAACTATTTTTACTCCATCTCCTAAAACGTGGATGCAAAGGTAGCACACGGCACAGGCTGCTGCTGCCTTCACAACACCACAGCTTGCTCCATCAGCAACCTCAAYTATTGTGCCCTGAATGGCAGCAAAAATAGCAGTGAGCACCGAGATGGCTCACACAGCCCAAGAGAAGGAACTCACCAGACTTTCCCCATTGTACAACCTCTAGTTTGAGCACYCATTTCTTGAAATTGTGCCTCAAAATTTGCGGGATGTTGTGCCAACAGCACACAGTGTCAATGTTTCAGTACCATTTCTGTGTACTGAGTATTGCTCATCCCAGCCTGAGACCTTACACTTGCACAGTTTCTTTCCTGARGGACAGCAGCAGCCTGGAACATTTACTAGTCAGGACAGGCCATGCATGAGAAGTGGTACAGRATTATTTTTAACGTTTTTCCACAGTCTCTCATCACGGTGCCCATTTTTCATTGTGCCCTAAGCTGGCCCATGATGGGAAAGCGCACCTTTTCCAAAAGCACCTCCTGATCTCTCCTGCCAAGCCAGCGCTTACCAAGGAGGAGCATCAGTGTCTCTCAGGCTTCTTTACCCCCTGCCTCTCCTGGGATGGACACAAAAATGTCAGCAGTGAGACACAATATCTAACACAGAACAGACGATTTGGGGATACAAGCACCACAAAGTCACCCTAGGACAACATTAATGACCAGCTCTGAGCTTAGCCAGGAGTGGCGAGAGGCACCCTGCACCCCATGGTGCAGGAAAAYAAAAACAGTAAAAGGCACAGAGGTCTTTGAAGAGACAAATTTGATAGGAGTAACCATATAATATGGTAAGAGAGATGCAGAGCAGAAGAGTCTTGAGAAGACAACCCACTGCTTTGACACTGCAGGGTCCAGCTGGATTTCCCCATCTCACTGCAAGTCCYCATCTCCAGTTTCAGGAAACAGAGAGCTCTTCCCTCCAAAATCAATTGCAATGCTGTGTGCCAGACCCCAAACCACACCCCAYCAACAGGCCACACACACCCTGCGTTTTGCCTACACACAAGCACAGGAACCAGGGGGATAAGCAGGGGCTGCAGGAGCGAGAAKGGGACGAGGCAGCTGCGGCTCAGGGACCTGGCTGTGCCCCTGCTGAAGTGAAACCGAAAGGTCCCACACTCCCAGCCAGCAGCAGCATTTCCTGCCCACGTTTCCCAAGGAGATGCACCCAGTGAATCCCTCCACTGCCGTGGTTTCCTGCCCACCAGCAGGCTCCAAGCCCACCCTGCCCTGCCACCAGGCTCCAGGCAGATGTGCTGGTGTGGGGAGAGATGGGAGCGCCAGTCCCTACAGGCAGATGTTGTGTAAATTCCTATTTCATCAAAACAGTTAATTGTGACAAGGAGACTATAAAAATCCTTGTAGTGCTTAAATTATTTCTCCACTCAGAGCAACTCTACTACCAGGAAATGTTACACATTGCACTTTATAACCAACTGGCAGCGCTCAGTGATAACATTACAGCTCTGTTAAATAACAGATATAAAATTCACAGATCTTTAGAAAGTACAAATTAATTTTTYTCCCGTCATTCAACATAACCATTTACAAACAAACATGCCATGCAATTGTCATTAAAAGTTWTCCAATCTAGCGCTGCATGTGTTTAAATATGAAAATGATCCTTCTGAAATAAACATTGCTGCTACGAGGGAAAAGTGCTACCATAAGTCACATCACTGTAAGACAGAAACTACCACCATGAAGACTCAGTAATCCCTCACATTTCACCAAGGAAATGTTCTCTCTCCATCCATCAAGGTCATGATAAAAGGAAAAAAGCAAATAAAAACCAGCTACAAAACAACAGCACCTGCTAAAACTTCGGTTTTAGACCCACAAGCAGGTAAAACAAGAAATTCAGAGACTGTTTTGTAATGAATGAATGATTTATCCACATCACTGCTGCCAAACTTTCAGTAATCTATGCTTAGCAAATTTATTTTATCTACATGAATCTTCCTGTGCACACTGGAGTCTTAACTGTTATCCAAACCATATGATTAGGAAAAATTATAACCCCAAAAAAACAACTAAGAGGGTTTCACTTTTTTTCTAACCCAAACTTTTTTTATGTTCAATTATTCAGAAAAGTATTTAATCAGAGTATATTAGATTTCCTTACTTGGAAAATATATATTTTTAGTAACATGTATCTCCTTTAGATATTAAGTCTACACTTAGCAACATTTAGAGTAAGAAACAAGGTTTTCTGCAGCTCTGTGGGGTCACAGGATCTCTGCCGGGTAGCAGAGAAGCAATCCAGTCCTGTGCCAAAGGGGAAGGAAAGCCTTCATCTGCTCCCCCTCACCTGCCTGGGTGAGAAAACAAGCAGGAGGCGTGGAGGGTAATTCAGTTCTGCAGTGCTCACATCATCTTTCATATTTCTGCTACTGCCACAAGCAGGCAACGCCTGCCAGCCTGGCTGCAGTTTGTTTACACACTATTAGAAACCAGAACTTGCTACTTAGGCTAAAAAAGTCTCACTGGGTGAGACAAACAGACGTAGACCTTATTTTGCCTGTTTTCTCAGGATGTTCTCAAAAAAGTTTATATAATGCATTGGAAATTATGCATGCCATTATGTAACAAAATCAGTGCCATAAAATGTACACATGGGTATTTCTACTTTCAAACAGCAGTTGCTGAACTATAGCTGGCTTCATTTTAAAAGTACAGATCGCTTGTATAAATAGCATTTATTTCATCATAATAATAATAATTTACATATAACTCTCTGAACTTCTCACCTACTCAAGTCATCACGATCACCTCATTACAGCAAACTGATACATTCAAGTTAAACTCCCTGGGTGTTTCTCATTTCAGACTATTTGGGTAGACTGATCAAAGAACTACAGGTGAACGGTTTTTCCCTGGGAGATGACAAATCACTGATGGTGCAACAGGTACTGCTCTGATCCATCATGATTCTTCCCAAGAAGGATCCCCCTGTCACGGTCCCTGTCGGTAGTCAGGGTGTTTGTGCACCCCTGGGTGCTTGGGCAGGAGGTGAGGACACAGAGCCTGGGGCAGTGCAGCTCCYCTGGCCACTTCCCACACCCCAGAGGAGCAGGGGCTGCTCCTGCTTGGCAGGGCCAGACCGAAATTCTCCCATCCCTCCATGTAAAAACCTGTATTGATTCTCACAGCTCCAGGCTAGCAACAAAAAAAATAAGTTTTTAGCCCTAGCAACAGAGCTGGCCCCACGAGCATCCTTCTGCCTCTGCAGTGGCAAGAAGCAAGGGGTTAATCACACATGCAGATGTAAATCACACTGAGTACACCGACAGAACCATTGATTTTAACCCAAATTCCATACAAGACACCTTAAAGGTTCAGTGGCTTTTTTTTTTTTTTGAAAGAGACATTCAAGCATTGATTTCCAAATGGCCTAATGGTAATCAATTACTTSTATCCCAAATCTCCACTTTCCACACACGTCACAGAAATGGTCATACAAATGTACTACAGCCTCCAGTACCATCTCCAGCTGGGGATGCTCACAGTGTATTTAAATTCCCAGCTAACTATAGATGKCACAGAAAGCACGGAACCCAGTCCTGACTGCAGCCTTATGCAGAGAAAAATGCCACCGAGAAAAAAGTTGCAAAATCTGTCAGCAGATTTCCCTGTYTGAAAACGTATCTCCATCAGCAATAACTTTTGCCATGAAAACCAGCAGGAAACTCAGAAGTTAAAAACGTGGATGTGGCTTTCCAAAGATGTTAAATATACAGGAAAAATACAATAAATACAGTTGATTGTAAATACCTCATGAAAAAGAAATCAGATATGTTGCAAAATAACAGCGCTAAATTTGTCCATGAAACGTATAACAGATTTACAAGGCAAGATAAAAATAGAGASTATTCAACTTCATATTTTGTTATTTTAAACTCAAACCAAAGTATGCTCAGATAACCGCACCTMACCACATCGATTTCCAATTAACCGAACGGGAGGTGTTCAATATCTGCCAAATCCACAGAAATAACTTATGGGAAGACTCCCGGCTTTTCCTCAGGGATCTGACAACATCCCCCCCAGCCGATTCCCATTGACTTTCCGCAATTCAGCACACGCAAATCCCSATTTCCCCAGCAGAGTCACCCGCAGCGCCAACTCCGCGCCCGCCAAGTTCCGGGCAGCGCAGCGCAGCTCCGGGACGGSCGGCGGGGACCCGGCACCCGCGGCGCTCCTGGGGCACCCCCGGCGCCGGGAATACCGCAGCCCATCCCCGGGATCCATCCCCTCACCTTCCCGGCGGCGCTGCCCGGCCAAACTCCCGGCACAAAGAGCCGCATCCCCCCGAGCAGCGGGCAGGATGCGGCCGGCGCTGCCCCCGGCGCTGCGCTGGCGCGGCCCCCGCCCAGCGGCCGCCGCGGGGTGCGCTGCGAAAATAATTATTAAAAAAAATTTAAAAAAAATAAAAGAAAAAAGAAAAATCAACCATCGCGGCTCAGGACGGTGCGCAGGGACGGGGCAGCGCGCCGGGTACCGAGCGAGCATCCATCCATCCATCCATCCATCCATGCATGCCCCATCCCGCCCTCCATCCATCCGCCCACACGCCCACCTTGCATCCCGCCGCCGGCTCCACACCGGAATCCGCCGCCACCGCCGCCGCCGCTGCTGAAAATACGGGGCAGGCGGGCGGACCAATGGGGGCGGAGAGCGCCGCGGCCGCAGCCAATGGCGGCCGCCCGCCGCCGGCGCCCGGCCAATCAGCGCGCAGCTCATTAGGCGGCGGCGGCCGGGCGCGGCGGGGGCGGGGAGCG